>PVLA01009997.1:0-68513 GCA_004027455.1 Hydrochoerus hydrochaeris
AGAAGTGGACAGGTCGGGGCTGTGGTCATGGATGGAGATGGACAGGGACAAGACATGGGCTGTGGTCATAGCAGAAGTGGACAGGTTGGGGCTGTGGTCATAGATGGAGGTGGACAAGGACAGGACAGGGGCTGTGGTCATGGATGGAGGTGGACAGGGACAGGTCAGGGCTGTGGTCATGGCAGAAGTGGACAGGCTGGAGGCAGACATGGTCCCGTGCTCTGCCCCAGCTGCTGCTTCCCACTTGAGGTTCTGTCTTCCTCTTCCCTCCCTGCCTGGACTCCTTGCTCTGGTGAGGCAGAGCACTCTCTACTTCTGCAGCACCTGGAGGCTCATTCTGTACAGGGTGACATGGAAGCAGCCAGCATCACTGGGGAATCTCTTTGAAAGGCAGCAGATCGGCTTCTCACGCTGACCCTGGCTGCATTGCCTACAGCGCTGGGCAACATGAGATGTGGCCTGGACTCCACTCAGGAGCCACTGAACCAGGCTGGGAGCCAGCAGGCATGGGTTCCTAGTGGTCCCAGAGAGCAGAGAGAACTGAGTAGGTAATTAGTAAAGAGACACTGGGATAGGGCTGAGGCCGAGGGAGGCTTTGGAGATCCCATCCACATGCTCAGTTTACAGAAACAAGTGAGGCTGAAAATTTGAAGTGATTTTTCAAAGGTCATGTAGAAGACAACCTGGGTGAGGTCAGGTGTGGTGGCTTGAAGTACATGCACAAATGCTTTGACACTGCCTCCCCAGAGTGAACGGACAGAGGTGACCCCTGACAAACAGAACACGCCTGCAGGCTGTGTGCAGCTGGAGACAGTCAAAAAGGTGCGTAGCTTCCGGCTGGCTCGTTGTGGGGACCTGGAGCAGCCACAGAGAGCCCTGGTGCCTCCTGGATGTAGTCTGCAACGCTGCCTGGGTCTGAGCCAGAACCACAGTCTTGCCGCTGCCTGGTACTGACCTTGTTGGGAGAGAATCACACATGATCGTTGTCTTAGCTGCTGCTTGTCGTGTTGTTGCCACACTATCACGTGAAGCTCAGGCACCTTCATTCTTCTCTTCCAGCCATGCCCAGGGCACAGAAGGCAAAGAACTGCAATAGACTTGCTGGCCCCAACTCCTGAGGAGCTGAGGGTCTGAACCAGATGATGACAATGAAAGCAAAATACTAGGCAGGTGCAGGCACAGTGTGGTGGCCTAGGCCAAGCCCATGCGGTCACGCTGCAGTCCTCACTCCTCTCCCAGGCCCGCAGGCGCCCACCTAGCCCTGCTGGCAGGTTACTGTGCCAACATTCCACCCCTGCCCTCTCCAGCCCTGCTGGCTGTGGGCATGGGGCAGGGCCAGGCCGGGCTGCTGCAGGCCAAGGCAGCCCAAGAGCTGCATGCACCTTGGGCCAGAGCAGGGTGCCATCTCGGGGTAGGGTAGGGGCAGCACAGGGTCTGAACCAGGGGAATGCCCCCACCCCCACCCCAGGCTGTCTTATCCTCATGGCTGAG
Source organism: Hydrochoerus hydrochaeris (assembly GCA_004027455.1). Lineage (NCBI taxonomy): Eukaryota > Metazoa > Chordata > Mammalia > Rodentia > Hydrochaeridae > Hydrochoerus > Hydrochoerus hydrochaeris. The sequence goes on from PVLA01009997.1 coordinate 1,492, forward strand.
ATTGTGCTGCAGTGAGAACTCTCCTGGCCAATTTTAACAACAAAACAAACCACTTTTAGCTGATTTGTCCTCAGATGTGGAGGCTGGGAGAGAAAAGGTGTATCTCCTGCAGTGCAGTGCTCTACTCTCTGCTTCACAGTCATGCCCTGCAACTTCTTGGACTTCCATACTGACTCCCACTGAGCACCCAGGACAAACAGGACAAGAGCAGAACACAGCTGGTGGAACCCAAGACCACCAGACAAGACTGGAATGCAGCAGCTGGCCCTCCACAGAATCTGCAACTCCAAAGTCCTGAACCCTAAAAAGCCAGCTATCTTGTGCTGTGGCATGGTATCTGTGGACATGGAGAAGAGCAAGGTGGAGAGAAAACAGAGAGGAAGTTTTTACTCCAAGTCTCCATTGCAGGGCAGCTCTGGAATCGTAGCACAGTGGACAGCCTGGAGCTCCCATGTCCTACACACCCAGGACTTGCCAAGACCTTCCTCAGTGTGGTGTGGTGAGACTGTCACCCCCACACTCCTCACAGCCAAGACCTTCCTCAGTGTGGTGAGACTGACGCTCCCAGATACTTCACAGCCAAGACCTTCCTCAGTGTGGTGAGACCGTCACCCCCAGATACCTCACAGCCAAGACCTTCCTCAGTGTGGTGAGACTGTCACCCCCAGATACCTCACAGCCAAGACCTTCCTCAGTGTGGTGAGACTGTCACCCCCAGATACCTCACAGCCAAGACATTCCTTGGTGAGATTGTCACCCCCAGATACTTTGTAGCCAGGCCCTCCTGTTAAGAGCTTCCTCAATGGTATGAGTGTCTCTCTGAGGCACCAATTCTGCTACATTGCTGATGCATCTGTGGATAGTTCCTGACTCCTTGCTTCAGTAGCTTTGCCCATTAGGAAGAGGCTTGCTGCAGTATTGGTAGCATCTCCTCAAGGATGAAAGGTTTGCTGTGCATTCCCTGGAGGTCAGCAGGGTTAGGGTTTCCAGGCCAAGAGACAGCTCTCCTCTCACCACACCCAAGGTCCCCATTGACAGGACTCATGCTGGCTATTGTCCTTGACTCCTCAGCCCCAGAAGTGACTGTCAGTTGTCCCCATAGGACAGCTGCTGCCCTCCAAGTGTGCCCTGTGGATAAAGTCTCTGGGCCAGTGAGTGTGATGCATCTCTTTGAGCACCAAGCATGACATTATCTGGAGAGATTTAACCCCTTCCTTCCTTCTTCCTTCCATCCATTCATTACATCAGTGGGAACACACACTATTTTAAACTCAATCTTACAATTTAACACTACATTTCCTTGTCATTCAAATTGTTACTTTTATAATTTATTTGGGCCTATGTTTTCCCTTCTTGGCCCCAGGTCAGCCACTCCCCCTGGTTTCTGGGACAGGTAACAGGGTGAGTGAAGAACCCTGATTATTTGGGGGGTGTCTGCAGGAGCCTAAAGTAACTCACTTCCCACTTCTTGTCTGGGAGAGAGGTGCTTGTGCACTGACAGTGCTTCACCCTACACATGGGTACAGCCATGGTGCAGCACTTGAGGACCTGCCAGTTCTGCTTTCAGCCCTTGGAGCTGCCCTGTGCTTTCCCTCAGGCCAGGGGGAACCACCCCCGTCGAAGTGTCTCTCTGGACAGTAAGGGAGGCCTGGGGGGACCTGTCCTCCCACTAAGGCTGAGGGAATTGGAGGGACACCTGTCCACCTTGGGGTGCAGAGGGGCCCAGCAGTGCATATGAGATTCCAAGGGTGACCCTCATCTGCTTTCAGTGGTTTCTTGCCAGCATAGTCTCATTAGGTGGCCATGGCTCTCATGAAGATTAATGAAACATGAAGCTCATGTGGAAAATCCGGAGCTGTGAACGAGGCCCAAGCTGGGCCTACCTCAGCGCAGCCAGGAGGTCTGAGTGTGCCATCATGGCTGGTCTGGCCCGGGGGACTGAGTAGGAACAGGGAAGAGTTCTGAGGGCAGGATATATCTGGCCCTGAGCCCTGCCTGCCCCATGGCTCCCATAGTCGCTGATTTCTTAGGAGGCCAGATCTTCCATGAAGCTCACTGTGGTCAGGGTCAGTGTTAAGGCTAAGGTCAGGGTCAGTGTTAAGGCTAAGGTCAAGGTCAGGTTAGTGTTGGGGTCAGGTTTAAGGTCAGGGTCAAAGTCAGGGTTAGAGTCAGTGTTAGGGTCAAGTTCAGGGTCAGGGTTAGGGTAAGCATTAGCATCAAGGTTAAGGTCAGGGTCAGGGTCAGGGTCAGGTTGAGGACTAGAGTTAGTGTCAAGGTTAGGGTCAGGGTCAGGGCCAGGATCAGGCTGAGGGCTAGGATTAGTGTCAAGGTTAGGGTCAGGGTTAGCATCAGGGCTAGGGTTAGTATCAGGGTTAGGGTCAGATTCAGGGTTAGGGTTGGAGTCAGGGTTAGGATTACTGTAAATTCTGTGGTCTGCACATCAGTAGGTTTTTCACAGCTTTTTACATATCCCAAGTTTCAATATGTTTTCAAGCCAGGCTCTGTGTCCTGTATCCTGGCACCTCAGGTTCTCCAAAATGAGCACTGGGGCTTTTGGCCTGAGGGAAGCCATTCTGTGCTGGTTTCTAACGTTGTTTTAGTGTTCTTTAACTGTTGAATGTTAGCATTAACTGTTAAAGTTGAGGCGCAGTGAAGTCTGTCCCAGGAGGGATTTTGAAGGGATAGGAGCATCCAGCAGACCTCCCCTCCTCTGTTGCTCCACATCCTCTCAGAGTCTGTGCTCCTATTGCTGAGGGTTCTTCTACCTGTCCAGAATGGGAGCCCTAGGGCTGGGCTGGGGGATGTCTGCAGGAGTGGAGGCACTCTACACCACTGTCTTGAGGTCACCTGATGAGAAGCAGGGAGGTGGGTGAGACCCTCTTGGGAACCGTTGGAAAGGACATTTGCCCACTGAGACTGGGTCTGGACCCCTGCTTCTGTGTCACTGATGTGCAGGAGTCACACGACCAGGCCTACGAGACAGGAGTCACCACACTGCCAGTATCTGCAGTCTGCTTGTTCTTAAACACAGGAGTTGCTCGGCAGTCTACTGACTTAATTTTGCAATCTTCACAAATTAAATATTTGCCTTCAAAAGCAGCCTCTGTGATAAGCATCAGGATGATATTCCCTTGCCAGCATAGAAGTCGGCCTGCACTGTGGGTGGTCTGCTGGGGAGTGAGTTCCATGTGGGACCCTTGGGTGGGAGCAGCTGGCAGTGTTCTGGGCACAGTGAGGCCTCCTGTCCTTCAGGTGTCTCAAACCTAGGGTCCCTGGTGCAGAATGACCCTACCATGCTGTACTCTGTCTCCAGAGCAAGGAGTGGCCACGGGAGCAGGACTGGCACCACGTGTTAGCACCCAAGGGAAGCTGTCTGGCCAGATCACTCCAACTGGATGTGGAGGAGACCTGCCTGATGGAAGTGCTGCTTGATGGATGTGGGCTGGATGTGGAGGAAACCTGCTTGATGGATGTGGGATGGATGTGGAGAGACCTGCTTGATGGAAGTGCTGCTTGATGGATGTGGGCTGGATGTGGAGGAGACCTGCTTGATGGAAGTGCTGCCTGAGAATCTCAGCAGTGGAAAACCACTTGCAAATGTATGTGCACAGTGAGTTTCTGCTGTCCACAAACCCCAGCAGGCCCCATCATGCTGCTCTTAGAGTGGTTGCCTGAGAGGAGGGTCCATCAGCCAACTCCTTGATCTGCACTCTGACACACTTTCCTCATGGGGCGCAGGCTTGAGCAACAGCCATCTCCTGCCAAGGTACCCAGAGAACATCTGCACCCCTGCAGGTGGGTTGAAGGCCACAAAGTCACTGCGAGAGTGTTAGGCAGCGTCTCTCCTGTGTAATTTAGCCTTGCAAATAGAGTTTTTACTTTTGGAGGTGGAAGCCTATGTCTCATGTCAAAGTCTCCGAACTTTTTCTCAGATACAGTCCCTCTGGTGTGTGTTCATTGCCCAGAGGGCACATGTGGGTGGACAAGGACCCTCCACACTGTTAATTCCTCCTGCTGCCTGTTTAGACCTCCAAGCAGGTCCCACGTATCCCATACACTGATGGTTGATACTCTGTATGCAGCCACTGGCGAGGTGGGGTGTGGTGAGGTGAGGCATGGTGAGTTGTTGCATGGCATGGATGAGCCATGGCATGGCATGGCGTGAGTATGGATTGCCCCAGGCAACATTGGCTGTGAGCAGACCTGGCTGAACTTCAACCCTGTGCATTATTTTATTTGCCCCAGTCTCCTCCCATGGCCCCTGGCCCAGATGGATGTGCTCCTGTCTGCCTCCTCTCTTCTGTCTTTTCTGTCCTCTCCAGTCTTCCCTTTGTCCCTCCACTCTGGCCATTGATGTGGTCCAGCACAGGAACATCTCAAGCTCCTTGGTCAGCCCCAGCTTTTGTGACTCTTGGTTCACTCTCTGACTCCGCTGAGGGATTCACCCTTATCATTTCCCTGAGCAGCCCTCCTGCTGGGCTCTCTCTCCCCACTTGCCCTGTTTGTGTCTCTCTTGGTGGAGTTAGGTGTGTGCCCTGTGTCACAGTTTTTGTCCTCTTCATAAAGTCTGAGGCCTTTGAGCACAGGGACATTTCTCTTGTTTCCAGGCAGTGCTGTGTCATGACAACTCAGTATGGTGCTGGCACACTGCTGGAGCTCAGAGAAGGCTTGTAAAGGATATGAGGTATGGCAGGCCCTCCCCAAACCCTCCCTCCTTGCTCCTGTGCATGCAGGCTGGAAAGAAGGAATTGGAAATGTGGCACCACAGAGATGGGAAGAGAAGTTGTTTGGCGATGGTCTGGCAGTTGTCTGGGGGCCTCCCATTTCTGTCTGCAGTCTTGTTTGCACGTCTTTCTCCTGCACTAAGAAAGTGCTTTCTGCCAGGATTCTGGTGCTGGCATTGTCACCTCTGTTACTGTCAAGGGATCACACTATTCTGTGTTGGGCTCACCTTCTCTCTGCTCAACTCTAGCCACCAGGTGGGATCTGTCAATAGTATGTGTCCTATGGGGTCTAGAAATTCCCAGCCAAGCTCAGCTTCGAGCACCCTGAGCCTCATGGTTCTGGGCTGTGATGGCTCCAGCTGCTGGCTTTATCAGGACCCACAGGCAAAGGTGACGCCCTGTGTGTGAGCAGAGTCAGGCTTCCCAGCTATGATGTATACTTGCTGGGACACACACAGGGCCATTAACACAGCACATCTTTCTGACTTGGGAAGAAAAACCAAAAACCATGGGTATTTCTGGAGGGTGCAGAGGCAGGAGGGGCTTCACAGCCTGTTTCATCTTCACCCTGAGTCCAGCATGTCAGATCCCGGGATCCCAGCCTCTGAGCAATAACAATGATACAACTGAGGCAAAGCTGGAGTTTCTTGTGGGAGAATCAACCCAGGGTGCTTTTGTGTTCCAACAGCTCCTGTCCTCCATTTTTGATTGGAACTCCAGTGACTGCCCTCATTGATCATGTTTCATCGGAGTGCCCCATGTGCTGGGGTGACAGGGGAAGAGCCCCCAGGCTGTCGGATCCCTAAACACTAATGGATGCCCCTACCTCACACCACAGAACTCCAGTGCTTAGCTTTCCCTCAGCTGCAGCCTCAAGCAAGGGCTGGGCATCCTGGGGTCATACTCTCAGCTCCCCATGGACAAGGGAGTAGCTGGGACTCTTGGGCCAAAAGCCATTCAGAACAATCCTCTCTGTTCCGTAACTGTGTTTAATGGAACAGCCTGAGTTTGCCTACACATGACAAATTTCTCATTATGTAAAAAATGCAAACACTTTCCTGTATCACCAGTCTTTATCACAGACCTACAAACAAGACTTAGATCGTTTCCTTTTGAGGCCTTGCCACTGATGAGGACAGGAGGTGAGTTATGTGCGCAGCTTCCAGGACTGACATTACTGAGGGAAACTGAGGCACGCTGAGGGAGTCACTTGGCAGGTACGCAAGGCTGAAGAGCCAGGTTCTGGTCCCAGCTCTCAGCTGCAAGTTGCCAGTGTACCTCTGATTGTCACTGACTGTGAGCCTGTGCAAGTCAGGAACTTCTCCGGGCCTCAGGAGATGAGCACAGCAGTGCTCTGTGGCAAGTGTGCTGCTGACATGTGTGGCAGTGGCTTGGGGAGCAGACAGCAGCTTCCTTTCCTTGCTTTGCGTCTAAGGAAAGCAGTAATCTTGGAGAGCAAATTCAAGCCCTGCTGCAGTAGGTGAATTTAGGGGCTTGCATTGCAGGGCACAGTGAGGAAGGGTGGATGGGGGCAGGGCTGGCTGGACTTTCATTTCCTAATTGATCTAATATGCTAACTGGGCTTAGTGTGGGATAATTAATGATATCTGGGTGGGTGGAATCAGCTAGGCAGAACCCAAACAGCATCAAAGGCGCACCGAGGCAGGTGTCATCTGGGATAATTGCGGGGCGGCGGGAGAGCTGCTGAAGGTGCGGGAGGCCAAGCCACCCAGGGCCAGCTGCCAGGATGCCACCCTCACAGCTCCTGGGTCTGAATTGCAGCTTTGCTGAGCCTTTGAAGTAGAGCTCCTTGGTTTTTCCTTGAGAACAGATTCCATTCTTTGGAAACCACCAAGCTCTTTCCCTTGGCCCAGAAAGGGGCATTAGCTGGCCTGGCTCCTTTGTGGTCCACAGGACACAGGGAGCTTCCCCTCACAGATCCTCCAAGAAGCACTTGCTTTGTATCCTGTGACCGTGGACAGCCCTTCCCTCACTGGGCGCCTCCCAGTGGCAGGCTCCATGCTGGGCTCCTGAACAGGAGACACTTAGGAAAGAAGACGGAGCCCTGATGCCTCTGCACCCCAGGCACAGGGGTCACTGTGCACAGGGGTCCTCCACATAACCTATAGCAAGCTGCAAATGTCGTAAGTCAAGGAGGTTGCAGTGCATTCACCAGCAAGATGCCAGGCTCAGCAGCATGTGCACGGGTTCTTGCTATTCCCCAGGGCTGTGTATTCTGCCCAGCTACCCAGGGTGGTCAGATCCACATTACCAACACAGCAAGGGTCAGTACTCAACACTCAAAGAGCAGTTTCTACTGAACACAGCTGGCTTCCACCCCAAATGAAGTCAAAACATCAGGAATCATCAGAGTTAGGGACCCTCTGTGTGTCTCTCTGACAACATGAAAATCCTGCTTGTATGGTAGGAAATCAGGCAAGGGCCAGAAAGCAATCAACAGATATGTCAGGGATATCTTATCCTGTTTTTTGGCTGCTCTCGCAGAGGGACTCTGCTGCCTTGCACAACCCAGCTCCCCACAGGAGATGGGACCACAGATTCCCATCCTATATCCTCCAGAGGTGCAGGGTGCATGACAGTCAGCTCCTGACTCTGGCAACCAGGTCCCCTTCCCCTTCCCAGTGGTTCTGTTAAATGTGTGTATGAAGGTTGTAACCATAGCCCTGATCTGAGAATTCCAAAGTCTCAAACCAGGCAGGAGGAGCTCTATCTCAGGCACCTGCATGGCTCTGCACATCTTTATATGCTCACTTTTGGATTGAAAAGACCTCCAAGTGCCACTCAGACCTGCAGAGCAGCTGTTGGAGATCTGGGCAGGAGCTTCCTTCTTCTTCTGCCATGTGTCCCTGAGACAATGTCCCCACTCCTGGCTGGTGAGCTCTGCTCTGTGCCTCTGGCACTGGGTCCCAGCTGGGATCTCAGCTCCTCTCCAGATGCTGATCCAGGCAGTGCAGCAGGGAACCACCACCCCAGCACTATACTGGGGATGCCAGGCCTGCTCACCTGGTAACTGTCCCACCATGGAGGGGACCTCTCAGTGAAAATGAAATCCTCACTCCACTGCCTCGGGCACCCACCATGGGGTCACAGCGTCATCTCAAGCTTGATCTGAGCCCCCTTGGCTGAAGCCCCAACTCCTTCTCACATTCCCAGGGACCCGGGCTTAGGCAAACCAGAGACATGCACTTTTCCAGCATCCAGGCACAAATCCCATAGCCTGCAAAGCACACACAGAGCTGGGCTTCTTAACCAAATGTGCAACCAACAGCAAACTGGGATTTCTGGTGTTTTCCTGAAAACAAAGGAGCAACCTAGGTCTGAGAGCGGGTAGCGCACACACAGTCACTCAAGCTTGTCCAAACGAAGCAAAACATGACGTGCATTTGAAAAATGCACCTGGGCTTGTCTGCAGCTAGAATCTGGAAACCCAGAGGACAGGACCCAGACTTACCTGGTCTGCGTGCAATGGCAGCTTCCTGGCCTGGCAGATGGCTGGCAGTGCCAGTGTGGGCCGGGTGGGGTCTCCACTCCAGAACTCTCCCTAGCAGGTGCTCTGTGTCCCAGGGCAGCAGAGGCTGGAGACCAGGGCGGCACGGCTCTGCCTCAGCCCACCGCCGTTCTGCTTTAAAAGACTGCTCCCAGTCCTGCCTGCTAGTTGCAAGCTCCGTCCTCCGGGGCTTTCCGCTGCAGACTCAGCTGCACCACCTACAGGGCACTCGCTGTACTTGTGACACTGCAGGAGTGCCTGACTGTCAGCCTAGGGCTGTGCCCATCCCACACACCTGGCTCTCCCTGCTTCCTGCCCTGCAGGGCCAAGAATGTGAAGAAGCATTGATTTCTCCAGGAGGGTATGTGGAGGTCGGCTTCCATCAACACAGCTAGCCTCGGGCCAGGAGCACTAAAAGACAAACTAGCATCAAAGTATCATTAATCAGAACTGGTTCACAAGGGACCCCCCCCCACCCACGGAAGAGCCACGGGCCTGTGCCCTGGGGGCAATTCTACCTCCTGACTCTAGAACCTGTGTGTGCAATTCCCATGCTGCCTGCCCACACAAATACTGTGGACTGCCAGTCACCACCTCACCTCCTATCCCAACACCTCACCCCAATGCCATATATTCCTGAATAGCCGGGAAACATAGACCACCCCACCCCCCACAATGACTCCAGGGAAGTATATACAGCCGCAGATCTCCAGGGAAGTATACATACCCACAGGACTCTAAGGAATTATACACACCCCCTAGGACTCCAGGGAAGTGTACATAACTAGGGACTTCAGGGAAGTATGCACAACCCACACAACTTCAGGGAAGTGTACACACCCACAGGAATCCAGGGAAGTATATGCACCCACAGGACTCCAGGAAAGTGTACACACAACACACAACTCCAGGGAGGTCAACACACCTCATAGGACTCTAGAGAAGAATTCATACCCACAGGACTCTAGGGAAGTGAACACACCCCAAAGGACTAGAGGGAAATATTCACACCCCACAATTCTTGAGGGAAGTGTACATGCTCACAGAACTCCAGGGAAGTATATACACCCATACGACTCTAGGAAAGTATACACACTCCACAGGACTTCAGGGAAGGATTCATACTCCACAAGACTCCAAACAACTTTCTGTGCCCCAAAAATTTGGTGTACAAACTCTCTGATAACCAAATATCCTACACCAAACTTTAAGGTCATGTAGTATTACAAACATTTTTAAAGATGTTGGTCTATTATTTCTAAAAAATTAAACTATTTGGGAAAATTGCTTTACAAGAATGGATTCTCCTGTCCCCTACACAATACAATGCAGGAACAGAGCAGCTCCTCTGGCTAGAGCTCTAGATCCTCCTTTTCCATCTTGCCCCTCTGCCTTGGGACCCATGGGTGATTCACACATGACAGAAACAGAAGCAGGATCCTGGGACCCAGAAAGAATCCAATCTGGAGATGAATATGCTCCAGGCAGACTCAGAGAGCCTATTGTCCTGACAGCTGGCCAGAGTTGATGCTGCATCCAGATAGTATAGGGTTTGAACTTGAGTCTTCAGGTCTGCTTGTCTGCATTGTGTGCTTGTCTTCATGGAGCCCATGCTAAGGGCTTTTGCTTTTGATAAATAAGAATTACAGAGACTGTGAGAGTAGGAAATGAGGGAAAGGCTCTGAGAAGATCTCTACTGCACATTTGACCCCTTGACAAGCTCATTTTGACAAGTGGGCCTGAGGTTGGAAATTGCTTTAGGTATCACATTTTTTTTCTATTGGAAATTTCTATTAGAAATTAAATGATGGTATTAAATTTACTGAAAAGAGATAGATGACACTGGCACTGCCAAAAGAAAGAGGAAAGGAAAGAGAAAAATTTAGTGTAGCAGAAAATGGCCTCCCCAGCCAGTGTACTTCAGATTTTTAGTTGCTAAGGTAATAGTTCCCATTCCATTTTTGCTTCTGTCTCCTAGAAGCAGCTGGTCATTGTGATGCATAGCTGGTCACAATGCACTTTGTAAGAACCAATCCCCAATTGACAAGCCATTCTGCCACTGTAATTCCTTCTTGCTTATCCCATGTAAGCCCTAGACCACCAGAGATCAGGGCCTGATATTCTGGGAATGATCCTGATCAGTGCTCATTAATGTAAATAAGCCTGCCTCCAAATCCTGGGTGTTGTTTCACTGTTTCTGTTTGCTGTTGCATCTGCTGTTGGCTGGGAAAACTGACAGTGCTGACCTCTGGTCACTGGTCATGGCCCTTGCAGATGGAGCAAGGACCTCTCCAGGTCCCAGTGGGAAGGTGTGCCCTTGAGATTTCTTGAGTCCCCTCCATGGTCCATAAGAGGATTCTTAGCTCCTCACTCAAGTGGGTCACACTGGACCCAAAAGGGAGGAGGATGCAGTCCATCTCTCTGTCTGCCTGCTTGATTCTGGTAAGACCTCCAAGGGCACCCCAGATAGTCTGTTTGTCAGTCCTATTCAGCTCAAGCAGAAGGGGAGTCTGATCAACTCTCTTTAGTCAGGGCCACACTCACAGGAAGGGGGTTGGAATGTTTAACCTCAGTGTGATGAATGAATGTGTGAGTGGAATAGACAGTGAAAGCAATAGGCTGTGCACCATACTGGTCATGGTGGCTCACTGGGCCCTCAACTGATTGACAGATGACATAATGAAGGCTTCACACCCTCCTTAGCAAGTCTTACATAAGTTACCATGAGGGGCAAAGCCAGACGGGCATCTGAATGGTCTCTCTTTGAGGAGCACCCACCCTCTATCTGTTGCACCATCGTTCAAGGGTATACAACACACACGTAAGAAGTCAGAGATAGAAAGTCAAAACTCACAGTCCCTGACTGCAGAAAAAAGGGATTTTGTAGAATTATGGAGTTAAAAATGAAACCAAACCTATTCTTTCTGAGAATTGTACCTTGGCACCCTTGTTGGCCACTATAGGTGCTGCCAACATTTATAGCTTCACTCCCTGCTCTCAACTTGTCTATATCAGTCAATTGAATTGGTTCCAGTTTGATCAGTCATTATCTGCATTTGGCCATAGAGCACTCCCCACAACCTTCTGCTTCACAGCTATGCCTGTCCTGGTCAGATGGCATCATCCAATACCCATTGAAGATGGATGATTGTCAGCAATTCCTTCTCAGTCTTTTCAACACAGAAACATTCCCATTTTGGTTGAGGAAAAATTGGGCTGTCAGTCCTGACACATGAGTTGCCATGACCTTTCAAAAGGTCACCTTACCTAGAAACAACATAGTCAAGTGCTTCTAGAAGACATTAAAAATGGGGGCAAAAGCCCATTAACCACTGTTACCCTGAAAAGCACCTGATGTCCATAAGAAAATCCAGTCTGATTGGTGACCATACCCTTGGCTATGAGTTACAAGGGGTATGGACACCAAAAAGAAAAATGTCCCTAATCTGCGAGACACAAAGAAACCTGAATATCTGGGTCCACCTCAACCTGAACTGCTCCTTACCCTGTTGGACCAGACAGATAGGACAGACTGAGTTCTATCAAATTGGGTCCCCAAGAGCCTGTAATCTTCCCAAAGGTCAGGGACAAACCTGTGAGTTTCCTGATAGATCATGGAACAGAATTCTCTGCCTTCAAACATTCCCTTGTCAAAAAGTTACCATCACCAGGGCAGCTGGAACTCTTGCCTACCTCTTCTGCCAGGCACAAGCATGTAGGTTGGGAGAACATCTCACCAAACATGAATTCCTGTATAAATTTCTGTATAAGCTTCTGGGAAAAGACCTCCTCTTCAAGTTAGAGGGGACTGTCTCATATCACCAAACCAGTCAGCTTCCCTCTCATCTAACCCTGCATTTTTCCTGAGAAAAAGATGATGCTTTATTATCCTGAGAAAGACAACTGCAATCTTGAAATTCTGAAACTCTTCCCCCAGAGGCATGAGCCAAGATTTGCCTTTGGACCTGACCACCAACCGTGCTCTAGCCATCACCTTGCACTCTGCAGTTCCTGACTCATCCTTCTTGGACTGTTATCTCCAGATTCCATCTGGTTCACTTTCTTGGATTTAAAAGATACCTTCCTCTGCTTGCAAGTTGCTCCCATAAGCCCTTGAACTGGGAAAATCCTGAAATAAGACACAACTCACTTGGACTCGATTGCCACAAGAGGTTAAAAACTCTCCCATTGGGCCAGGGATTTAGCTCAGTGGCTTAAGTGCCTGCCTGAGGTCATGAGTTTGATCCCTGGTACAAAAAAAAAAAACCCAGAAAAAAACCCAAAAAACAAAACAAACAAACAAAAAAACACAAACTCTCCCAGTATTTTTTAGGGAGGCTCTGACAACAGATTTGGCCATTTCAAAACAGCCTGTTTCTCTGTCCCCTCCTGATTGAATTGCAAAATGTTTGTCAACTGTCGAACTGCTAAAACACACCTCTCCTGCCTGTAAAGCTGGTTCAAGATCTCCCGAGCTTCCAATGCCACTGAAACTGACGTCTATATGTTGCCTCAGTCTTCTGATACCCACAACCTACTGGCACACCTGCCTGGGCATAAAGAATGCCTTCTTCTGCCTTCAGTTGGCTCCTGTCAGTCATCCCCTCTTTGCCTTTAAATTGAAAGACTTCCGTTCTGAACTCAAAAGCCAACTGACACGGACTCAACCTCCCAGAAGTTCAAAAAGTTGTTTACCCTCTTTGGAGAAGCCCTCACAGCTGATCTTACTAGCTTCCTAGCACAAAATATCCTTGCACTTCTGATTAGTGACACCCAAGTGGTCTGCAGGAAAGGCACAAAAGCTCTGCTGCAATAGCTGGCAGAAATTGGTTACAAGAAAGAAACTGCACATTTATTGCTACTACTGCTGGCTTCTATAGAATCTGGATCCTTGAGATCACAAACATTGACATTTACCTAGACTCTCAGCTTCTCTGAGCACCAGTGGCCTACCTGTGCAAATACTTGGATCTGATCACTGAGGGCTGCCTCCTCCTTTGTCTCCATGCTCTAATAGCCACTGTTCTTCTGATAGAGAAAGCTGACAAATTCACTTTAGGCTGAGACCTGTCCAGGTGCTGCATGCTGTACTGGTTAAACTAGTCACCTTGGACAAAGCTATTTTGCCTAAAGTTCTCCTGATACTGCTTCTTGTTGCTCTTTGGGAACCTACAACCAATGTGAAATCATTCAATACAGAGACCTATGCCCCCTCCAGGGATTCAGTTGACTTAAAGTTCAACTGCAGCCAACTAGACCTGCCCCCACCAGATGTTCTGCAAGCTCAAGCATCTGCACTGGCACTCATACTCCTGCAGCCACCTCAGGCTTCAGCATCTGTGTCAATGATTCCTCCCACTCCTTACCTGCCCTGAGAAAATAACAGAAGATTTTAGGATCCTTCTGTTCCTAGATATGGCCCACTCTTGACCATTGGTATTGATAATGGGCCTGAATTTGTAGCAGAGATAACTCAAAACTGGCAGAACTATTAAAGATTAAATAAAAGCTACACACATATACAGGGCACTAGCTCTAAAGCATTGAAAAAAATAAAACATAACCCTACAGAAACATCTTGAAATTAGCTCCACAAATTTAGCTAAAAGACCAGCTATACCTGTAGATGCTCCCGCACACACATATAACTCAGGTCTTATTAACTTCTACACATTTCAGAAATCCAACTTTAGGTCCACCATTCTAGAGTTAAAAGAACTCATCCAGACAATTTCTGAAGCATTTACCTGGATAGCTCCTCCAGGTCTCTCTCTGAAGAGACCACACAAAGCCCTGCTCTGGTCACTCTGAATGCTGACCAGTCCATGCATGGCTGAAACTTGTGGACATTGTTCACAGAATTGTTCCATACCCATTTCCTTTGATTTTTAGGTCTTTTCAGGCTGCTTATCTTAGTCCTTGCTTCCCTGCCCCCTGCTAGCTGTGGTTTTTTGCCTTAAACTCTATAGACAGTTGCCCCAGAGAATAGAACAATTAATCAAGCACTTGACCAAGATTTGATGAGTGTCCATGGCACACTGGACACTCTTCTAGGTCAGATTACTCCCTCACTATCTTGTAAGAGTAATGTCATAGGACAGGCCTAAATTATGTCTCTTCCTAAAAGTGACGCAAGGAAAAACTATGCAATAAAACAATCTTGAGGGGCTTGGCTGGGGCCACTAACAGTCCCAGTGTTATTGCTTCAAGTCGGGCCTTCTCTCAGATCTCATGTAACATGCCAAGCAAATATTTTCTGGGGAAACTAAAAGGGAGGGGGATGTAACAGAAAATGGCCCCCCAAATCAGTGTATTTCAGCTTCTTGGTTGCCCAGGAAATAGTTCCTGTTCCAGTTCCAGTTGCTCCTGTCTCTTAGAAATAGCTGGACGCTGTGATGCACAGCTGCTGGTCACCATGATGCACACTGTATAAGCCAATCCCCAGTGGACAAGCCATTCTACCTCTGCACTGAGGCTGGCTTCTCTCTTACAAGCCCTAGACCACCAGAGACCAGGGCTGATACTCTGGGAATGATCCTGATCAGTGTTGGTCGATGTAAATAAACCTGCTCTGGATCCAGGGTGTCCTCTCAGTGTTTCTGCTTGCCATTGCATCAGCACATGTGCAAAATGTGGATATGTATTGGAAACCAAAACAGTTTTTTATTTTTTTATTTTTTGAGATAGGGTCTCACTATGTCATTCAGGCTGGCCTTCAACTATGTAGTCCAGGCTGGCCTTGAACTCATGGCAATCCTCCTGCCTCAGCCTCCATAGTTCTGGGATTATAGGCATGAGATACCACACTTGGGTCTCAAAGCAGTTTTTTTTTCCTGTCTGAAAAACCCAAAATATGCCATTAAACAAAGTTGTGACAATTATATATGAAGTTTTCAGTTATTATATATGAAAATGAGTACACAGATTTAGCTGATCTAGAGAAAGAAACAGATTGTTGCTTACCTTGTCACTTAATGTTCCAAAGAGTTGGAGATTCATGATTTTCTGTGTTACATTTTCTGAATGTCCTGGGCTGAAATAGTGGCAGGTTAGGCACAGCAGTTTTAAAATGCCAGAAGATTGCAGCTTGCTTCCACGGAGACTTTGCACAGGCTCCTCGTTCTACCTGGAACATTACACACATTTTGTGGATGCCCTGTGTATCAGAGCTGACACCCAATCTCCTTGATCACAAGGCTAGGGGTGCCAGGGAGCTTGAAAAGACCCATGTGACCCCCTGGTGGTGGCTGGGCTCAAAGGGCTGAGCTTGCCGGGACCAGCTCATCATAAACCTGCTCTGAGACAACACCTCAGATAGGGATGAGGGAGGCTGGGGACAGTGTTTGAAGACTGTGCCTCTGGTCTAGGCCAGCTGGGCCAGAGGATGAGATGTCAAGGGGACAGTTAACAAGCGCAGGTCAGAGGACAAAGGTGACTCAGCCAGCTCAGTCCCACTGGAGATCAAGGGCCTGCATTTAGTTAGTAAAGAGCCTTTGCCACACTGACTTCCCTCTGCTGACTAAAGAGCTAAGATCTGGTTTCCCTCAGCCTCCTGCCTGACATGGTTTATATCCAGGGGGTCCCCCAAGAGCCATATGCACTCAAGGCAGGGCTCTGGGAAGTTGGTGAATCTCGGGGCTCAGATCTGGCTACTGTGAGGAGGTGGAGCCGGTGGGAAGAGGCAGGGCCCAGGAGCATGGCCAGAAGGGGTTATCCCTCTCATGTTCCTCCCTTCTCTCTCTGCTTTCTGGACATCATGAGGTGAGCAGTTTTCTGCCAGGCCATTCTGTGCTGTAACACCTGCTGAATATGGGCTGAAACTTGTGAACTGTGAGGCAAAATAAACCTTTGTTCCTTTAGATTCTGGGTGTTGGGTTTTGTGTCTCAGCAATGAGAAAGTGATGAAGCACTGTCTTTTCTCAGGCTGTTAAAACAAAAACACTGTAGACTGTGTGATTTAAATAGCAAGTGTTTATTTCTCACACTGCTAGAGGCCTCTGAGGGATGCACCTACCTGTGTCCATGCCCTGGCAAGATTGGGTCTGGCCAGGACTCCCTGACTCACATGATGAGGACTGAGGCCAGTGACCACAGCCTCCCAAAGCCTCCTAGTACCAGCCTGCTGGGACACAAACCCTCAGAGCACAGGATGGTGTACATGTCCAGAGGTCCCACAGTGAAATGGTCTACCACAAGCACCACTTGGGCCAGTGACAGAGTCAGTAATGACTCTGGTCACATGAAGTATTTGGCTGGCACACACCTATAGTCTTAACTACTCAAAAGGCTGAGGCAGGAGAATTCCTTGAGGCCCAAGTTTTAAATCAGCCTGGAAAACACAGTGAGATCCTTCCTCAAGAAAGAAAAAGAAACATAATTAAGTCTCCGTCCTGGAGGGCAAAACAATGCCAGACCAGGCGTCTAGTAGAGGGAAAGAGAAGCTCCACCAATCCTTCCACCCTTTGCTCCCAGAGTTGATGGACTGCCTGCCTCTTTGTGGAAGCAGTAAAGTGTAATTGAAATTGATTTTCACCACAAGTTGTGCTGGACATGCACAGAGCAAAGGTGAAACACTAAATCTTTTTTTTTTTTAATGTCTTTTTGAGACAAGTTCTCCCTGTGCAGTTCAGGGTGGTCTCAAGCTAACTGTGTGGCCCAGGATGGTCTTGAACTTGTAACAATCCTCCTGCCTCAGCCTCCTGAGTGCTAAAATTATGGGCATGTGCCACCATGCCCAGCTAACACTTTTTTTATGACCTGCAATATTGTCACTTGGCTTGAGAGTGGCCATCACTGTTTTTTTAACAGAGGAACTTAGGAGTGTATTATAGAACAATGTGCACAATTCCAGAGGGAAAAACCAAGTTTAAAAATATGGACTATTGATGTCTTCAGTCTAACACTAGCACATTCATTTTCCAATGGACAAGTGCATATTTCTGCCATGCATCATGGCTTGAGGCAGCAGGTTAGTGGTTCATGGCTTAATTAACATGCTGCCATCAGCAGGCACTGGCACTGGAACACGGTCCACAGCACAGATCTGTAACCTGAGCTGATGTGTTTGACACTAGCAATGAATGGATTTTAAGTTCCCACCAGCTAGAGCACTGTGAGGTGGACTGTTGGTGTGAACGTGTGCTAAGAGTCTGTGAGCTCCCCCTTGCACCACCTCCCCCTGGAGATAAGCTCGTGCCCAGAGCTGTGGTCAACTCCAGGCTGCTGGCAGCAGAGTGGCATCTAATAGCCACCCAAGCTGGGCAGAGATGCCAGTTTAAATAGTGATGTTCCTGGTTGTATGGGGACATAAATGCCCCCCTCAGTGTCGCATGGAGCTGGACACAGCCACAGCCTCAGAGCTGGCAGAGGACTGTGGGGAGTATGGGGCACCCCTGGGGAAGTGGAGTAGGGGTGGAGAGGCTTTGCCTCTGTGTGGCTACTATACATTCCTGAGTCACCCATCCCTTATGGGGACAGCATAAACCCATCTCTCAGCCTCCAAATTAAGAAGCCCAATTAACTTCTGTAGCATTTTTCTCTGAAAACAAGTGGTAAATGATATCTTGGTCTCCACAGCTGCATACCAAACAGCTCACTGAGGAGCTGTTTAGCCCATGAATCCAGAGGTCAAAGGTCAGATGCTCATCCCTGAGCTCATCCCCGCTTGCCACTTGCCGGCGGGGAAGCGCTCTGTGGAGTTCCACTGGAGCGCAGATGTCACAGGGCAGAGGAAGCAAGGATGCTGGTGAGGGCTGTCTCTGTGAAATGCCCCTCTTAGGTTGATTTCTAGTATCCTATCTCCTCTTCATCCCAAACTCATCCTTCCAGCTTTGACTGTGCATCACTGAACATTTGCCATCTCATGGACATCTCAAGAGGGTAGAATCTTCATACATTTAACTCATTCCTCCCAGGCCACTATGCTTTCCTGAAACGCACTCCTCCCTGTCCTCCCTAACCCTCCAAGAAGCAGGGCCAACTTGGAGATGGTGCCTCATCTCAGCCTCCTTCTGCTCCTTGTCTTCCTGCCTTGGACTCTGCTCTAAAGTCTCCAAAGCTTCAAGTCTGACATGCAAACCTCCAGCCCAGCTCTGGCTGTGGTGCCTGAGAGAGGGCAGGCGAAGTTGCCCTCCACCACTGCTAGAGTGTAGCCCAGACCTGCAGCAGTGGCTGAAGAGGATGGATTCTTAGAGCATGTGGAACTTTCCCATTCTTAAATATTGGCAAATTATCTGACTACGTAGCCCAAGCAAACACAGAAAGTCCCTGGATTGGATTGGATCCCTGGCAGGCAGTTTGTGCCCTTGCCATGCAGTTACCAGGTTGAAACTGAGACCCCCACACAGTCTGGCCCTAACAGTACTGAAATCTGGCCTGAGCCATCAACCAGCCCCATCAGGACCACAGCCCAGTGAGCTTCCCCAAAGCTCTAATACAAAGCTGATGGGCTCAAGCCTTGCTGCTTCTCAGAGCCAGCATTTGCTTATGATCATTATTTTATGTACTTACTTCCCAAGTGACATGAGGGTTTAAAATCTGGTTATCATGTAAGTATAGTTGTTTGGAGGAGCTTTGGTGCAGACAAGCTGTCTTCCCTAGCAGAGCCTCTGGAGAACTTGCTAAATCTCCTGCTACCTGGGAGATAAAGTACCCACTCATGGGATACTGGTGAACCTGAAAGGAGACGAACAGTGTCCTGGGTGCCATTGTAGACTGGTCCTGGAAACTCCTGAAAGTAACTGGCCCAGAAACACTCAGCACTCACTCACATAACCCTAACCCAAACTCTAACCTTAACTCTAAACCTAACCCCAACTCCAACCCCAATCCCAATCCTAACCCTAACTCTGAACCTAAACTTAAAACCTAATTGCTAAATCATAAACTTAATACCTAAACTAACTCTAACTCCAACCATAACCCCTAACCCCTTACTCTAATTGTGCACGACTTGGACCCTCAAAGCCCAACAATGACCCTAACTCTAATTCTACCCTAGCCTAACTCCTAACTTTGACCCTGGTTCTGACCTTGACTCCCACCATAACCCTAACTTTAGCCCTAAGAACCTTCAGGACAAGGACTTGGGCACAGGTCTGACCTATGGCATGTGTGCTACAGTGGGCATACAGAGGACTTTCTGTTGGCATGCAAGCCAAAGAGCTCCAGCAGCTGAACATTGGATAAACAGGTTTTTTTTCCCCCTAAACTAAACTCTCAGTATTCAGTTTAATTGCAGTGTTGGCACTTTACAATAAGTATGTAGCTTTTGGGTTGTGGTTTGGCTGCTTTGTCTCTAAAAAGTTCAGTCTCAATGGTCCAGGGTGTCTGTTCTGGGAATGCCTGGCCTATGGGAATCACTGGAGTCAGGGTACAGGGAAGATTAAGTAGAGATTGAACTGAGCAGGTCAAGGTGAGTTCAGATGCAGAAGGCTCCAAGCCAGAGGATAGAGGAGATAAAGTCCCATGAAGCAAAAGATGGGTTGAATTCCACCCATAGGATATGGGATGGCTTATGAGGCAGAGAAACCAAATCAGCTTGGCAGGAGAGGTGGTAATGATGACGAGTGACCCAGAATAACAGTGTCCTGCATGGCCAATGCTTTCCAAAGCTGGTACTCGGTGTTTTGCCTGCCTTATAATCCCCAGGATGACTTAGGAGACATCACATACCATATGTTATAGGCACAGAAAGGATTAGTAATATACCCCAAGCACCCACACAGAAGGAGCAGAGCTAGGATTCAAAACTCAGATGGCTAGACCTTAGGTGGAAGCCCTGACACCCTTACTGCCCTGCTGTGCCAGGATCCTGGAGGACAGCATCCTTGTGGGGGAAGAAGAAGCGTAAAGAACAGCCTGGCCTTCTCATGATCAGTAAGGCGTGTAGCAGTTGCACTGCTGCGGGAGAGGCTCAGGTAAGAAAACCCAGGGGAACAGACAATGCCATGGGCATCAGAGTCAAGAAGCATCCAACCTGGGATGGAGTTGTCCCCTAGATGGTCCCAGGAAGATGGAACTGCACTTGGGGTGGTCCCAGGGGATGGATCTGCATCCAGATGGTCCCAGGAGAATGGAACTGCACCTGGTATGATCATGGGGAGAACAGGTCCTGCATGGTGATGCTCCTGCCAATATGCTGTGTGATGAGTGCCATGCTGGGGAGGAGCCTCTCTGGGACACCATGGGGTCCTCGAGGTGCAATCAGCTTTGCAACATGGAGTCAGTCAGGAGGGCTGGAAGCCATTCTTGGGAGCTGGACCAGCCCACAGCTGTCTGTGACAGAGGGACTGGGCCAGGGGAAGGGGCCGAAGGGAAGGCACAGAGCAACTTCACCCCTGTGTTGGACAGGCAGGCTTGGTCATGGGCTGAGTCCAAGCTTGATACCTGGTTGTAGTGAATTGAAAACTGGTGCATGAATTCAGCTGAAGACCTATGGCCCATGATAATGACTCATGCAAGTACATTTTACAGATCTGCACTGGGAAGGCCCAAAAGTCAGTGGCAGAAACTAGAATGTCTATGCAAGTGGGTATGATCTTGAAAACTTAGCACTAGCTAAATTGAGTCAGCATAGTGCTAAATGGGGCCCACCCAAGAATAATTGCCAACACCAAGGGAGAGCTGAAGCAAAAGAAGGGCTGAAGGTGTTTGGAGCTGCCGTGGGTTCTCTTGGAGGAGCCTGCTGAGCTTCTTTCCTAAGGGAACTTGGCTGTTCTCATCATCTGTTCTCAGCCCGGGGCCTTGTTGCTGAGAATGGCTGAGGGTCACTTTTTGGGAGCTCTATTCTTTGCTTAGAACATTGCTTCCTGGCTCTGAAGGGGAAGATGTGTGTTATTCAGTCTCCAGGAGAAGCTTGTCATGCTGACTTGCTAATATGAACTTGGATGTTATCATCAGAGGAGCTCAGAACCTCATTGTCACTGAAGATGGCTGTGAAATTTTTCGGGGAAGCCTTGATCGTTATTTTGAGCATCAGTTCTTGGCTCCAATACCGAACCCTCAGCCTACTCGTGCAGATCCTTCACCCCACTTGCATAGACATTCTAGTTTCTGCCACTGACTTTTGGGCCTTCCCAGTGCAGATCTGTAAAATGTACTTGCATGAGTCATTATCATGGGCTCTAGGTCTTCAGCTGAACTCATGCAGGATATTGCCATGGGATCCTTAGCTGGATTCTCTAGGTCTTTAGTGTGTGGGCAGGTTTCTTGCACTTATATTTGACTCTGAGTTACTATCATAAAATAATACTATAAATTGTGTATCCTGTATATAATTGTTTTCTTTGAAATCCCTGACTGCAATGCCTGGGGTTTGTTGTTGCATAGGTTGTTTTGTTTTGTTTTCCTGTTTCTGTGATGCTAGTACCCATGGGTTGCAGAAGGTACTGTCCTGTGTCTCCACCTCTGGGCTCCTCTGCAGCAATGCTCTCATTCATTTTCCTATGGAGCTGGAGCTCACTCTCCATGATGCTGCTTCGCTGAGGCCCTCCAGATACCAGGGATACATGTTCCTGCCTATGTTCTAAGCCTGAGAACAAAGCTACTAGAGGTTGGCCTGGACCCAGCACATGTTGGCCCTCAGCTGTTTCCTAGAAGGAAACAGCTGAGGTGAAGGTGCCACAGGCAGTGCGGTCATCACTGCTTCTAAGTTCTGACTTTAATGAGTGTGGTGTCTCATTGTGTGTGGTCTCCAGCAGCGCTGTTCTGCTCAGGGAATGACAGCGTGCTGCCCCATTACTGAATGAAAATACTCAGTGTGTGGTCCCTACTTCATATGTGGAGACACGTTTCTCTAATCCTAAGCCTGCCTGTGCTCTGCGCTGCCTCATGGTGTCTGCTGCAGGACAGCTGTTAGAGCAGCCTTTGACCTGGGCTACAGTCCTGCACTTGCTCCCCAGTGCTGAGCCTCCCTTGCTTTGGGCCGTTACCATCATATTTTCCCAGGTGGCTATGACCTCATCTATATCTGCTTTCTTCCAGACACCATCTCACTAAGGTCAGGACTTTGACACATGGACTTGGTGGCATGTGAACTCTTAGTTTGCAATAGTGTGCAAATTCTATTCAGTGCCAAGGCCCTAAGCCTGCTGCCCTGTCCACCCCACCAGCCAGGGCAGCTCTCCCCGGGGAAACTATCTTGCCTTTCCCCCTCCTCAGGGAGTGAGCACCACTTCTGTGTTGTCTTGCAAGGGCTTTGCTATGTCAGATAAATCCACTCCTGCCCTTTCGTTGCATTCTACCTGGAGCGATCTGATGGCTAACTTGAAGTTCGGCTCACTGACTTTTTGATACTCGATTCCTGCTCAGGCTTATGATGGCTCATAAAACTATATCTTTCTGTCCATCTGCCTCCTAACTATATGGAAAATAAACTAGGTGTCTCTGGCTCATTCAGTTCACATGATAATAAAAGGAAATGAGCCCACTCTGGAGACGTGCATTTTGTTGCTGTGTTTGGTTCCTTTCAAACTTTGATCCAAGCATTTATGGGGTTCTTCATAAGGAATAGCTCTAAAATAATCAAACTCTGTGCCAACAGGGTCCATACCCCAAGCTGGGTGGAGGGTGACTTGGAGCCAGTGGAGGTGCTGCACCCAAGAGGGCTGATCATAGGCCAGTGAGGGAAGGGTATGGCTGTGTTTGGACAAAGGACCTTTCAGAGCATGGGTTTTGTACTGCCTTTCTTCTGGTTGCTCATATTCTTTCATGACTTCATCTCTGTCAGTACCAAGAGGGGCTCTGCTGGGGGGTGTGGAACAACAAAAAGGCCTGGAGAAGCAAACAGGGCAGAGTAAACAGCAGAGACAGTTGCCAGCACTGTTGAAGACTGGCCATTCAGGGAATCTTGAGGCAAGCCATGGCAGGAGTGGAGACAACCTTTCTTCTGGTTCAGAACAGCAAGACCAGAGGAAATCAGGGAGGAATTTCCCGCAGCAGCGTTTGCAGGAGCAGTGAAGGGGATGAACCCCTAGCAGTGGAGTCAAAGACGTACACTGCAGAGCTGTGGATTTCAACGTGAATGAAAATCGCAGGCAGCTTCCACCACAGAAAAGTTCAGAGAGAATGTGCTGCAGCAGCTTAACAGCTACCAGACAGGAGAGGAAACCTGACAGTGGTTCTCAGTGTCATCGAATGACAAGGAAGAGGTTCATAGAAGAGTAAGGATGCAGTGCAGGTCCACTGTGAGGTTTCAGAGGTGACAGTGGTTAGTGACAATGACCCAGCAGTGAGCACATGTATCCTAACAGTTAAGCTTGGGTTCTCTCCCTCCCTCCTTCCCTCTTTGCTTCTGGCTGTGATAAGGGGAGGAGCTCTTCTTCCCCACCCTCCACTGTGATGTTTCTGCCTTGACTCTGGTCTGGGCAATAGAGCTCACTGACTCTTTCCTTTAAACAAGCATTGAGGTGTTTGGTACCCAGCCATAGGTGTTTGAAGGGTTGCTGTAAATTTCAGTGTGGATTCTAACCTCACAATTCACACTTGAAATAGAATCCCCAAAGTCACATGTAGGTGCTGTTAGGAGATGTTTAGGCCAAGGTGAATTATGGAGGTGGGGCCCATGATGGCACCAGTGGCTTTAGGAGAGGGAGAGACCAGGGCTGACCCCTGCTTTGTCTGCCACCTCATGATACATCATGGAGCCCTCACCTCATGCAGGGCAGAAATTAGCACCATGATTTTGGACCTCTAGTCTCTAAAAGTACCTGATCTCAGGTATTTTGCCACAGCAACAGAAAACATCAACTGGGAGATCATGGCAAGAATCACCCCAAGGCTGAAAGAGCAGATTGAGGTTAACAAAAGGAGCCCAGGGGGTAAATGACACATCCACCTTGAACCTCCCAATCTTCACAGGCTCTTTGAGGCCACGTGGGCACCTCTATGGCCTCTCTGTGAAGGTAAAAACCATGTTGCCCAAGCTCCTGTGAGGAGGAAGAGAAGGAGGCACCTGCTGAGCAGACCTGTGCAGAGGGCCAGAGTTCTAGTAAGGCAGCCTGGTGGTGGCATACTGGGTTGTTGGTGGCTTGTAGCTGGCATCCATGAGCTGTACCAGCCACCAGCGCGGCACTGTGGAAGGCCAAGGGCTCGTGTGGGTTCTGGCCTAGGTGGAGCCTGTGGATGCCAAGGCCTGGGGAGAGGTTTCAGAGACCGTGGGTGGATGGAGTCAGGCATCAAGGAGGGTAGAGGGGAGGCGGGCTGAGCTTGGCTGCCTAAGTCTGCCTGTTCTCGATGACAACCATGTGCCCAGAGCCTAAGGCTACTCATCAGGGAGGGCAGGAGAAGACAAGTGGGCATGTGGAAATCCACACAGTGGCTTTAGGGGCTCTCTCCTTCTGTGAGGACATGTCCCCTGTCTGCCAGGCATGGAGAAGCACTGTGAGCTTGGAGGGGACACTGGAGCCAAGTGGGCTTAGAGCTGCACTGTCGTCAGCCTGTGCTCTTGCACAACTTTCTGAGGCTTGTGTGACGTTTATACGCTCTTGGAGCTTTTGGAAATGTTCCCAGAGCCAGAGCCTTGCTTTTTCCTGTCTGGCAGTCAGTGGGCCCTGTGTCATTGCCTCCAACCCACAGCCCCATGGTGCAACCAGCTGGTAGCAGGAGCTGGGAGCACTTCTCCATGGCACAGGGGCTCCAGGAAGGGCTGTGCGTTCCAGCTCCAAGCACCTACATGAGCAGTAGGGCCCCTAGGTGACTCTAGAAGCCATCTCTAGGAGATCCTAGCACCTCAAAACCTGGCAACACTGAAGGTGCCAGCCCACCTTTCCAAAGGGTGTGGAGAAACAAAGCATGAACACTGGACACCTGGATGATAGGCTGTGCCCCTTGAGTCCTACAGTGAAGTGGTGACCAGATGAACCTGAATGAAGAGAGATGGTGGTGGCCACAGTACACACTCCCATTCCCTAGGAGCCCAACTTCAAAACACGCTGTTATAGCCAGCTCACCTGCTGGTGTCAAGCATCATACCTGGACCCTGTCCTGAACCCAGAGTGAGGGTGCAGAGGCCGAAGGAGTGCCTGCCTGTCCATCCTCCCTCCTCCCAGGGCACAGCCAGGAAACAGGAGAAAAACACTAGAAAGCCAACTTACATCCATCCTTTGTCTTATATACTAAAATGTGTAAGTTTCTGTTACTTTTCAGACTTTCATTGTGGCAAAATATGTGCATGTGGCAGACAGTTTGCAACTTAAAGCCCTTTTGAGTGTCTAATTTGTGACATTAATTCCATTCACAATGTTTAACACTACCGGTTTCTAAACTCCTCATAACTCTAGTGAGGCCACCCCCTCCAGGCCCTGGAAATGGCCTCCATCCAGCTGTGTGATTCACCTGTTCTAGGTATCTGGTCTACATAGATTCATGCATTGTTTGCCCATGATTGGCTTATTTTCTTAGGATTTTGAGGTGGCATGCATGAGAACCCTTTTCTTTTGAAGACTAAATAATTAGGTGGAGGGACAATCCACCTTTGTCCACATATCATCAATTGGGAATTTTATAGCTTTGTGGGTGTTACTACAATTGTTGGCATACAACCATCTATTTAACTCCCTATTTCCCATTACTGGTTAAACATCTAGGAGTAGAATTTTTATTCTTTTCTAGAGTATCTATTTTTGTGACTTATAACACATACAATGTGTCAGCAGAGTAGTGAAAATATAATTTATAAGTTGGGACACATATTTTGGGAGCTAAAGATGCTTTCTGCAGAAGGTACACTATAAAAAAATGGAAGCTGATAAACTGGAGGTTCATGCTCAGATTCTGGTGGTGCACAGACTTCTTGCTTTCCACTGGGATAGAACCACATGTTTCAGTCTGCCTGGGACAACTTCAACTGCTTTTCTTCAGCTCTTACTTTTGGCCCATGAACACTGGCTGGCCAACAGGGTGGGCCCAGGGAGCAAGTCAAGACTCAGGAGGAAACGTGGTTCAGGAGGACCCAGTATGTGGAATTCAGGATATGTGGATTATATCCTGGTAAACCATTGGAGGTACTTGAGGAAACAACGCACTCAATTCCTCTCCCCTGCTGCATGCCCTGACTCAATCACACAGCATGCTGCACAGTGTCAGTTGTTTTCCCCCATGACTCTGAAGTTACCTAGACATTGCCCTTGCTCCCTTACATGGGGAAAGTGTTCCCTGAAGGAAGATCCAAATTCCAAATTCAAGGAGTGGTTTCTACTGAGAACATATTTTTTTTCTACCACTGTGGAGTCTGAAAATTGTGAGTTAAAATATTGTGTTGGTTAGTTTTTCCAGTGTTGAAAAAAATACTCAGGACCTGAAACATAAAAGAAGAAGGGTTTAATTTGGCTTATGGTTTCAGAAGGTTCAGTCCATGGTTTGCTGCTGCAAGGCAAGAATATCATGGCAGGATGGCTTGCTAGAGCAAGGCTGCTCAGTTCATAGTGGCCAAGAAGCAGAACCAAAAACAGCAGGGTGGGAGACATACCTTCCAGAGGCAGCGTCAGAGACTACCTTTGAGTGGCTCACCTCCTAATGGAACACAGCTATGGGCTTTGTGGGTTTATCCACTGAGGATCACAGGGTCCCTATGATTCATCACCTCTCCAGGAACCTGGGATCCAGCCAGGTTGGCTGTTATGATGAGCTGACACTGTTGGGGGATACCTCTATGGTTTTGTAAACAGCCATTCTTTGCTTTTAGAAGAACATACCTGAAATACTGCTGTACCTACTTCCTCCCTGCCTCAAGGGACTCCAGAACCTGTGCAGTGTGTGATGAACTACATGGCCACATGCTTGGATAGGAGGAGCACCCCAGATTTCACTCCTTGCTCCCCTATGGCTCACCACACTCAGGTGGGGAAGGTCAAATTGGCTCAATAAAGAGCTGCTCCTCTTTATTGAAGTCATATTTCAATAGCTGCTGATTCAGAGTTGTCAGACACTTAAAAAACCATTAAAAGCCACTGAATGCTCAGAAACTCAGAACCATATGTCTCTCAGCCACACTAGATCATGCACATTTTTATTTCTTCTTCAGTGTGTATCCCTGTTTATGCTCTCGCCCATGTTGCTGGCCCATGTGGGCACCTTGAGGATGCTCTTACCTGTGCCAGAGCTGGACATTCTGGCCCTCACAGCCTCCAAGGAAAATCTGAGCTTTGGCAACAAAGACAATTTTCTGCTTTGGAGGGCAATATGAGACAAAGGAGGCTGGAGAGCTCAAGACAGAAAAAGAAGGACTCTGTGCCTGGCCTCTCCATGCTGGCTGTGTGCCCAGGGCTGGGCTCTCTTATCATGGAGGGTGTCACACCTTCCAGGCTGTGCAGGCTAATGGGGGTAAAGGTGCAGTGTGGAGTCACATGGCTGTGAGGAGCAGGACCAGAACAGGGTCCTGCATAGCCTGTCTGTCCCTTCCCAAGTACCCCTTGCAGGTTCTCACTCTAAGGAGGGCTAGGCTTTGCCTCGGGAGACTTGTGCACTGCTGAGGCAAGGACAAACTCTAGGCTTTTCCAGTGACTCTGCACTGCAGGAGATGGCACAGGACCACAGGCAGGTCAGCCTCTCTCTCTCCCTCACAGTTTTCTCTCTTCTGCCTCTGCTTCTGCCTCCACAGTGGGATGATGGAGCAGAAAATCCATCACCAAGTACTAGACCCTGAGCTGGGCTTTCCATTCTGTTCTTTTAAGCAACTAGCCTTAGTGTTACATTAGAGCAGTGTGGATGGCCCAAGAAAGGGTCACTAACCAGACCCTCCAACACCTAGCTGGGGAGAAGCCTCGTCTCCATTTCTGTCCCCACATGGAGAGCCTTGGGTCTGGCACCAAGGTGGACCTTAACCCATCTATCCAGCCTCCCTCCTCATTCCTTTCCAAAAGGCACAGGTCCACCTGTGGCTCTGGAGGTCAATAGGGAACACACATGTGAATTTAGTTACTTTTGCTGTGGTAATCTGTTTGAATCTGAGGCTGGACTGCTGTTATTCTGTTGATGGATACCTGGGCCTTTGCTGAGTCCCTCAACTCCTCACCCTCACTAGTCCCCCTATTTCAGGGACATGGCCTGTGTGGCCAAAATGGATACCTCTGCTCATGGGTGCCACTGCCTTACCAGGAAAACAGGAAGCCTGGGTTCTCTCAGGTGAGCAAAAGGTGAAGGCATGTGGCCTGCCTGTCCCTGCGCCCACCTGGGAGGGAGTGGGTCAGAGATGAGCTACAAGCAGTCCGAGGCAAATGCAGCCACCTCTATTCCTGGGCCTGTATCTGCTCTCTGGGTCTCCTTTCCTCACTGGAGCAGCTGCAAGACTGGCCTGCCCTGTCATATCCCCCACTGACTCTGCCCATATACCTCTGTCCTTGTCTTCTGGACTGGCTGGCAAGGTCTGGATGTGACTCACAGTGGATATGAGTCATCCATGCATGATGGACATGTCCTTGGCTCCATGGCAGCATTGAATCTTGCTCTTAGGTTGGACTCTTTCTTTCAAAGACATATTAAAAATCTCTTGACATGGCGGGGTCCCCAGTTACCATGGCTTCATTGATTGGCTGGTTCCTTTGTTCACTGTGTGAGAATGTACTGAAGGTCACTCCAGGGGTGAGGATGACTTACACTCATGCCCCTTAACATCACTCTTCAGCGAGAACGTTATGCTCTAACGTCTGTCTGGGTCTTCTTACGTCTTGTGTGTATAGATAGAGTTCAGGCCAGCAGAATTCCAGAGCTTATACTTCCAGCTTCCCTGTCCAGGGCCTGCTCTGCATCAGGGTCTCAGGGCTGTCTCCTGAGAACATCCTGCTTTCCATGCTTTGGCTCCACATTTCCCTGAAGAAGGTCTGCTGTCCTCAAAGGTCCATACTTTAGGGCCTTGCTCACCATCTGTGGCACTGTTGGGAGTGAATTTTCAGGAGGTGGAGTGTAGTGGCAGGAAGTGAGGTCACTGCAAGGATACTCTAAGAGGGGATCTAAGAGGGGATCTACCCTTTCCCCTCTCTTTGTTTCCTGGACACCATGAGGTAGGGAACCCTGTTGCCCCCCACCCACCCGCCCATGGTGTGTTCCTTACCACAGACCCAAAGCCACATGGATTGAAACTTCCAATTGGGAGCCAGATGAACCTTTATCATTTTAAGTTGATTTATCTTGGGGATTTTGTTACAGTAAAGGAGTGCTGAGTAACACATGGCCTCACCCCTTCTCAAATCAAATTACACTATATCATTAAAACACTGTAAATTTCAATTTTCAGTAAATTTCACATAAACAAAGCCTGCTTTTAAAATGTCAGTGGAAGGGTTATTTTTAAATTAAGAGGTGTGCCATGACCTGTTGGGTGTGATTGCATATATTATAGCACTGGGCGTGTAATGAATACTAGCCCAAAATCAGGGTGTTGTGGGTGTGTTTGGTAAGACCTATTTCTCCAGGACAGCATGCTGCTGTGTTCCCCGTGGCTGGAGGTGGCATGTAATGGAGCTCTGGTGATCTGTGCTCCTGCCAACACCCCTCTGCTGCTGTATGGGATTCAGGTCTCAAGTGGGAATGTGGGAGACACATTGGGACCTGCCTTGGCTGGACCCTGGGTGTGTGGGGCAGCCTCTCATTGGTCTGTTTGCCCACTGCTGCATCCTAGTGTTTCTTGTGGTGGGCTTGCACCCCAGCTCAGTCCTGTGGTGCTGGGGGTAGACAGGCATTGTGGCAAGAGATTAGACTGTGGGCAGCTGTCTGGGCAAGCGGGCATGACCTGTCAGTCACAGAGATTCAGGGCACAGCACCCCAAAACCTACACTTGGGGCCAATTAGAGAATGCTATCTTTAGCTCTTCTCCTGTGAAACCAACCAGGTGTTTTGATAGGACAGCCTAGCTCTACTGTCCAGCTCTTTCAGTGGTCCACATTCCTATGCGGAGCTTATTTCCTTTTTTACCTTTAATAAATGTAAAGCCTTGCTACCCTTTGCACTTGTTTTGTCCAATTCTTTGTTCAGGACACCAAGAACCGGGGAAAGGATCCCCGGGAAGAGCATGACACCCCAGACTCCAGTAACAGCGTTGCCTTCATGCTGCCTGCCTGGTGCCTGCCCTCCTCCAGGCACCCAGTGAGTAGTGTAAGCTCTGCCTAGGGTGCTCAAGGGGAAGACAACATCCGTGCCCAGCCAGCAGAGGTGTACTCTCATGGCCTGTTCCTCCAGCAGATCAGGCTTTTATTTTTTGCTAAATTTATTTAATCTGAAAGTCAGGCCCACCCCCATCTCTCCTCACCCAGCCCCTCCAGCATCCATTCACTCCCTCTGACCTTCTGCCAAAAGCCCCATTTCTCAACACTCAGCCTCCCTCCTCCTCATTTCCTTACATCTCAGGCTCTGTGAGTTCTTGGTGTTCAAACCCCCTAAGGTTACATAAACAATACTTTGAATTTACCTTCTTTCTCTTTCTTGTTTTTCAGCTTTGCTTTCAGTTTCATTAGAGACTTCCTCAGGGTGTAATTACCCCTCAGTTTTGAATACTGGCCCCCTTTCCCCATTTTGTTGAAAACATGAGGATCTTCTTAGCTCTCTGCCCCCCGGACATCATTCTTGCTGGTTCCGTTTTGAGGCATTGTCCGGGAATGAGATTCTGCCCAGCTCTTTTTCTCTCCCCTTCCTGTGGCACGTGGGAAGGTGAGATGGGATGAAAGAAAGGATGAGAACAGCTCCACCTTCATACCCTCAGGTGCTCCGTCTGGGAACAGGGTCTGTGCTGCATAGAGGCTCCTGTCTGGTGAACCTGATTTGCAGTGAAGTCAGTCCCATAGGTGTGAGGGGCCCCTAACCTTTGCACCATAAGAACACTCACTATGTTCTCCACCCCAGGCTTTCAAGAGGCGCCCGCCCTGTGTGCTGTCTTCTCCAGCTGAGGCAGAAGTCTGGGCTATGTTTCTGACCCTGGCAGCTACACTGGGAACCTTTCACTTCTGGCTCAGGCAGGTGGTTCAAGCCAGACTCCACTGAGGCTCATCCAGCATTGACTAGAGCTGACACTGACTGGAATGCACAGGTTGGGATGGAAAATTACCTTCCCTTGGGCTGCAAGTGCAGCTGCTAATGAACAATTACCTGACTCCAAGGCTGGGCTTGTGAGTGCTATGAGTTTAAGGGAACCACATGGGTCACCAGGAGCTGGTAGTGGCCATGAGCTGATGCTTCCTGGATCCAAATGCAGGCTATGTGTGGGATCTGTGTTGGGGACAGGTGCATTGAGTCCCCTCTGAGCTCTTGTCTTGAGCCTGGGACATCAGCCCTGGGAATTTATTTCCTGTGGTCTGGCCTTAGCATGGCCTGTCCCTTGAGAGAACAGTGCTCCTTCTGCTGTGTGCTCCATGAGGTGGCCCCCTTTGGGTGTAGCATGCAGCCCTTCTGGCTGTGTGTGGTACTAGTTTCCTCAAGGGCTCAGCCCAGCTCATTTCTGCCTCCAAGACTGTCCTTCCAGATGGACCCTGGGATGAGTGGGGCAGGACAGCCAACCTGACAGAAGTCCCCAAGAAGGTGGTACAAATTGTGGCCCAGAGGAGGAAGCTGCAGCCACGGGCACTGACACAAGGAAGCAGGAACCGAGAATGTTGTGGGTGGTGGAGAGAGAGTGGGGACCAGAGTGGGGCAGAATCATGGTCAGGAGCAGAGTAC
Source organism: Hydrochoerus hydrochaeris (assembly GCA_004027455.1). Classification (NCBI taxonomy): domain Eukaryota; kingdom Metazoa; phylum Chordata; class Mammalia; order Rodentia; family Hydrochaeridae; genus Hydrochoerus; species Hydrochoerus hydrochaeris. Next base: position 33,364 of record PVLA01009997.1, read on the forward strand.
AGCACATGGCAGGGCTGTGAGTCAGCATACAGCTCCATTTGGCCCCAGGTTCAGTCCCTTGTGGAGCCAGTGGGGACACTTGCACCCATCACACTTCCCTGTTAGCCCCTGGAAAGAGCTGTCCAGGGTTAGGAAAGCACCTAAACTCTTGCTGCATCGCAGTCAGCAGAGGATACATCTTCAAGAGCCACAGGGACCAGGCCAGCCCCCTGCCCTGCACAGAGGTCACTGCCAACAGTCACAAACAGTAATTGTCAGTAATTACCCAAAAGCCTGTGCAGGTTCTGACAAGGGTACAGGAGGAAATACACAGCATGGAGGGCACCTTCTCAGAGAGAGGAAATGGAGACAACCCAGGTTGGTTGGTCTGGATCTCAGCAGTTGTTGGCCAGAGGGCCCAGGGTGACTCTAGCCTGGTGTAAGCAGATCTTGCTATAGGACCTCCCTCCCTCAGGCCCTCTGGAAGGCCTGCTGGGGCTGGCACATGTGTGTTGTATGGAGGAATGTGGTGCCTTGGCATACATGTGTGATATGTGAGTGAATTGCAGCGGGGCACATGTTGTGTGGTGTGCTGGCACCTGTGTGGTGTGTGAGGAAGGTGGTTTTGTATATGGCAGCAGCAAGCCAGGACTCCTCAATATTTCTAAGATCAATGCCATATTCTGTCTTGCCTTTTAGCCCTTAAGAGTGAAATACAACCTGCACAAAGGGAAGTGACTAAAAGTCAGGTGTGACATGAGTGTGACTGTGGCCCACTCCTCCCAGAGCACAGCTGACAGATCCTTGGACAGAGCACAACAGTGAAGTGAGGGGACTCTGGGAGCAGGAGGGTGACCTGATTGACCATTGCTCCTGCCATCTTAGACAGAGCCCCCAGCCAGCCTGGCCCTGGCCATCCCTGTCCGACAGGATGCTTGGGAGGACAGGAGCTTGCTGGACCTGGGGAGTGGTACCCTATAGGAGCTGGTCTTCCAAGCCCACAATGCAGGGCCAAGTGGGTTCAGCACAATAAAGCACAGTCAAAACATCTAAGATGCAACTAAATATCTGAAAACTAAAACAGGAAAAACACTGAAAGAACTACTTGTCTGAATGACCATGAGTTTTTCCTCTGAAACCAGTGAGGTGAGGGGAAGGCACCGAACATGAGCCATAACTCAGTGTCCAATGTGGTAACCACAGAGATGGGGTCAGATGGATTCTCAGCTTAAGGAAAACTTGGAGAATTTGGCCTCAACTTGAAGAAATGGGCCAAATTTCAGGAAACAAACTACCAAATTCCACTGGTATTATATAGATTTATAACATGAAGTTTTAAAACCATTGAAATTGTGAGTTAAAGGCTTAAAAAATATTCTTCAGAGGAAAATATTTTAAGAATAAATACCCATATTAAACAATTTATACCAGAAAGTAAAAGAAATAAAAGAACATTTCTCAAGGAGACACTAAAGATGGCCGATTGATAGGTAGCACAATAGAAAACCTCTCTGAGAAAAACAACTCAGATGCTAGAATTTAACACTATGGAGAAGACCAGATGAAAGAGAGGAATTCTCATGACCCAGGAAGAAACTGAGGAAACAGAAAAATAAAAAAAGAAGAAGCATGGACAGAGGGCTGGAGCTGGGCACACTCCTGTTGTTGTACTGGGTGCATCTTAGAGTCAGGTGACTGATGATTGAGCTGAGGTCATGGCCCACCAAGAGCAAGGATTGGTAAGCCTGAGACCCTTGGTGGGAGGAGGTGCTGCAACAGAGAGTGGAAATGGTAAACCAAGGTTCACGGACTTTGGTGAGTGCTGGGAACTGGGTTCCCCAGAGTGGGATAAATGGCTAGAAGGCATATTGGATTTGGGCAGGACAGGCTTGGGTTGACAACTGAGGTGGCATCAGTTGGTGGGTTCTGGCCCAAAGTGGATTGGTGGGATCTGCTTGGGCTGGGTCATACACCTGGTTGGGACCCAATAGCCAGGGACGAGGCTGTTCTGAACCTGTGACATCTGCAGGGCATACACTAACGTGCTGAAGACACTCACTGACCTAGAGGGGAGGAGCCGGCCCACATCGCCCCTGCGTGCACCTCACAGATCAACAGCAGGCTGGAGAGAGCAATGGTCCCCTAGCCAGTATGCTTCAGAAAAACTGTAAGCAATACAAAAGGGTCCTGAGACCTCTGCCATTCACCTGTCTGAAAGAAACCAGAAACATGACAAGACAAAGAAACAGCAAAAAGCCTCCAACTGCTGACCCAGGGAAAATAAGTCTAGGAGAGGTGAATACAGAGGAGATCAAGGAGAGCAAACATGCAAAATCAGACATGGCCTCATCGGAAATAAAGAAATACTTTGGTGACCTCATCGATGAATTTAAATCTGCAATTCTAACTCAGGTGAAACAAGATATAAGAAGATTAATAAAAGAAATGCTGGGCACTCCTCAAGAAGACACAAATGGAAGAATGGAGGAACCCAGAGAAAAGAGAGAAGCCTTTGATGAAGAATACAAACAAAATCTAGAATATATGAAACAGATCCAAAGAGAATATCAGGAAATTAAAAATGCCATTGAAAGCTGGCAAAACTTCTTAACAGAAACTAAAGACAGACTTTCAAAACTTGAAGATAGATTTGCAATGTATGATCACGAAAGGAAGGAACTCTTAAAAATAATAAGGAACCAGAAAGTAGCAATACAAAGGGTAGACGATGACAAGAGGATTTATAACTTAAGAAAAAAAATGTGAACAATGAAGCAAGGACAAATGCAAGTGAAATAAAAAAGCTATTCACAGAAATAATTAAGGAAAACTTCCCAAGCATAGGAAATGGAAGTGATGTTCGTATATATGAGGCATACAGAACTCCAGTCAGCTACAATCAAAACAGATCTACACCCAGACATGTAATAATCAAGATCCCAGAAATCCATCACAAGAACAGAATATTAAAAGTGGTCAGAGAAAAGAAACAGATTACCTATAAAGGAAAACTCATCAAAATCACAGCAGACTTCTTGATGCAAACTATCAAATCAAGAAGAGCTTGGAGTGAAATATTCAAAGCCCTGAAAGAAAATAACCTCCAACCCAGATCGATGTACCCTGCAAAACTGTCTCTCAGTATTAATGGAGAGACAAGATATTTCCTCATCAAAGAGGAACTGGGGGAGTTCATGACCACCAATCCAACCTTGCAAAGAATACAGAAGGACATTCTAGAGAGAGAGAAAAAAATCACCAGGATTCCAGGCACAATGGCAGAAAGGCCTCAATGAAAGGAGAAGATAGAGAAATGAAGGAGAAAAGTAAACAACAAGGACAGAAAAATAGCATAGCAGAGATGAGGCCAAGAAGATTGGCTGTATCGCTCTTTTGTCTTGACTGATTTTATTCGAATCTGGTATGCGTGATAGTATCAAGTCTGAGAGTAGAGGCAACTACTCTGAAGATGACAAGATTCAATAGGATATACACCCTTGTTTGATTATTAACTGCCTTTGAAGTCCTATAATGTCTCCAATGTTTGGTTTTTATTAATAGTGCTTTGCACTGCTATGTTTAATTATACTATGCCTGATGATATAGACAATTTTATTGAAAACAACAAGAGACATCATAGTAACTACCATAGATCACCTAGTATTGTGGTTTTATATGTCCTTTTCATTTCATGTTTCTCTAGGAATTTGTATTGTTGACTTGTTTTGATTTGATTTTCCCTCTAATACAGAAAGGTTAAGTATACATGTAGAGACTTATACATGTGTAGAACTTCGAAAGAGTTTGCAAGAATTGATTATAGTTATTGTAAAAAAAGAGGAAAAGAAAGTATTCTAAGGGATATAACTGCATGTATGTTTGGGTGTGTAGGATTGATGGCCATATTACTAAATTTTTGTTGGATAGATGAACAGAACTGATTGTAGTCTCACTGTTTGAATGTCCACTTTGTATGCTTTACTTTTGTAACTTGAACAACTACTTCTAGGAGGAAAATATGTAATTATCAACTAGTGATTTCTTACTTTTTTAAAAAATTATGTATTATTTCTACCTTTCTGTTTCATTTTTTTCTTTAAATAAAAAAAGAACATTTCTCAGCCAGTGTTTATGAATATAGTATTATCCTAACACTAAAACCAGAAAAAAGATCATGCAAAAAAATTAAGAAGGAAAATTGCAGATTACCACCTTAGATACAAAATTTCTCAACAAAAAACCTGTGGCTCTTGAAGAGATCTTCTCTGAGGCCTGCAATGTGTCAAGAGTCTCTCTACTCCTGGACAGTTTTCCCAGGAGCTGATAGGGAAGCATGATGGCTCCAGATGTTCCTGCTGGCTGCATGGGTAACTGAACTGGGGCTAAATTTTGACAAATCAAATGTAACAACATATGAAAAGAATCATACATCATAACAAGGTTTAATTTATTGCAGGTCTGCAAGGCTGGTTCAATATTCAGTCAGTCAATGTCAATTTCTGTCAACCTGCTAGAAAATAAAAGTGATTGTAGTACTGGCCACTCAGGCTCAGTGCTGGCTGAAGCAATGGAGATCATTTATTTTGGTAAGAAAAGGATTTATTTAAAGCTAGCTTCAAGGAGATAGAGGGGCCCATTTGCCTCCAATCACCATCTCCTCATTATAGGTGGGCAAGGTAAGATCTATACCCTTCAGGGTATGGAGTGGGCAGGGCAGCACAGGGACAGTGCAGATTTTCACAGCTGCCTTATCACTTCCACATCTTCAGCTCACTGTCCTTCTCATGAAGAGGAAACTGGGCTCCAGGCCCTTGATGCCACCATCTGCAAGTTCTGTCACCACTTCTGAGCTGAGGAGAGGAGGGATGTTGAAGTTGCTCATCTCTAAAAGAAAAAAGTCTGTTAAAGTTCTATCTTGCACTGCCTGGAAACAATCATATATTTTGATGCAGGAAAATCATTTAATACAATCCCATGCTCATTCACAATAAAAACTCCAGGTGAATGGGGAATGGGGAAGGGGGAGGGGATCTCCTCAGCTCAGTAAACAGCTTCCATAAATACTGTGCGTGATCAGGCTTGATGGAGAAGACCAAACATATTCCCTACAATGGGCACAGATATTGCTTGTCTTCCATCCTACCTCCATGCTCACCACTCTTATTCACATGGCCAGAAGATCTGGCCATTGAAATAAGTCAAGGAAAAAAAAGGCAAATATTGGGAAGGAAGAAAATGCTGCCTTTATTTGCCAATGGCATCATTGTCTACATAGACAATCTTAGACAATGAACAAAAAAATTCCAAGAAGTGATATGAAAATATGCACAAAATAAATCACATTACCATATGATGCAGTATTAACAATGAATATTTCAAGACTAAAATTAATAATACTGTTATCTGGTTGGGTCTACAGTTGACATCAGAAACTTAACCCACTTTTTAAAATACATTTGCAAATTTACCTCACATTGCAGGAAAAAAATTTTCAGGACACATCAGGAAAAGGCAAGAGAAGGGTTTATTAGACAGAGATATGAGATGCACTACAAGCAGAGTGTAGGCACTTGGAGAAATGAGATGTGTTATGAGTCAGAGTTGGGGACAATTGTGGGGGTGCCTTCAAGATGGGTCATCTAGGATGTGTACTCTCACTGTCTGTCACATTACAATGCAAGGCAACTGCAAATGTTTGACATTGAGATCTGCTGTCTACTAATGTTGCTTCCTGAGGATGGAGGAAGCACAATTTACAGGTGAAAAGGACATGTTAAAGAGCCAGATTTACAGGCTTACTGTGTCCTTAAGACTTAGGAATTTTTTGGTGAATTTCCTGGAAGGGAAAAACGATTTGAGTAACTTTTGTGTCTTGAACCTGGAGCTTTTCTTAAAAGTACAGTGTTGAAATCTCAATTTCCTTGTCTCTTTTCCTCCTCATTTTTTTATTTCTTCTGTCCTACTTCAATATCATACCATTTATAATAGTTCTAAAGAAAATGACATGCTCAAGTATAAATTTAACCAAGTGTATAAATGTGTATAGAACCCACATGCTGAAGTTATGGAAGCTCTAAATGCAGAGACCATGTTTGTGAGTTGCATAAGTCAACAATGTAAGGATGTCAAGTCTCCCCATATTGATTAATAAGTTTAATGAAAAATCTCTTAAAAATCCCAGAAAGTTGTTTCATGGACTTAGGCTTATCCCACAATTTCTACCGAAAGTCTTGGTTCAAAGGCAAGGCAGGAGATTAGGGCATGGCAAAGAGGCTGGACAATGGGGTCTGACCTGTGGATCATGGCTTGGATGCAAGCTTTTATGTCTTGTCTGGGTCTGACATCAAGACAAGATATAAAAGATGGCGACCATTGACTTCAGGGGCCAGCTCTGTTCTTGCAATGGCCTGTCCTGCATGGGGACATATCAAAAACAGCCTTGGAAAATAAGCGCCAATCAGGAAAGAGGGGGCATACTGTTCTACTCTGTAATCTTACTCTGCAATTTCCCTGTAATCAACAAAGTGTTGTCTGGGAAAAGAGACAGATGTAGGGAATGGAATAGAACAGAAGACACTAAATCAGACCAGAAAATGTTCCACCAATCTTTATTCAAGGCATGAAAACAATTCCACAGAAAAGGAAAGCCTTTTCAATGAATGGTTCTGGAGAAATTGGCAAAAATGGACCTTGACCTAATCCAAACCTTATACAAAAATTAGCTTACAATGGACTCAGAGTTTTAAACATTAAGAACTTTTGTCCTGTGAAGACCTTGTGAAGAGGACCAAAAGGGAAGCTAGACCAAGAGGATGCTGACAAACTGCACATCTGACAAAATCCTGGAATGTGGAATGAGAAAATCAAAACTCATGAGTCAAAAAATGGTCTAATTAGAAAACAAGAATGACCAGAGGTTTCACAGAAGAGGGTGTATGAGTGGCAGATAAGACAAGGAAAGACACTCAGTATCATTAGTAATGAGGGAAATGCATATTAAATACAGGTCTCCCTGCACTCCAGTCAGAGTGACCACATAAAAAACTGCAAGGCCGAGGTGAAGCTGGGTTTCTCACCACTGCTTGAGGAAATTTGAGTGATAAAGCCACACAGGAAAGAGTTTTGCAGTTTTTTATAAAACTAAATATGAGGGAGCTGGAAAAGATGGTGAATTGATAAGCAGCATGATACAGAGCCTCCTTGGAGAGAGACAACTCATGCCAGAATAAAATGTCCTGGAGAGGTCCAGACAGAGGGAGATGGATCCTCTTGACCTAGAAAGAAACTAAAGGCAAAAGAGCTGGCCAAACATGCAGTCCCAGGGCTACCATTGAAGAAGCTAAGATTAGTAGCCACAGCACTCTATAGCTGCCTGAATTAGCATCGACCCCACGACTGGCTGGAGTGGCCCAAACCAACTGGAGCACCCAAAATTGCACCGCTGCGACTAGCCAGTCATGCTGAAGACTGAGGTCGATGAGCCCAGTGGAGAATGGAGCTGGCGAGGGAACCCCATTAACCAGCAGTGAGTGCTGGGACTAAGACCCCCTCCCACAGGAAGGTGGTGACCAAATGGATGACATGTTAGAATCAGACAGGAGGAGCTTGAACTAAGAAGGACAGTAACTTCAGTTGGTTGCTCCCTTCCCAGAGCAGATTGGTGGGATCTGCTTGGCCTGGGTCACATCCCTGGCTGGGACCCAATAAGCCATCCCAAAACGATTCCCTATGCATAGCACACACTAACCTGGTGAAGGCCCCTGAAGGTTGACTGGTCCAAGGGGGGGGGGCTAGCATATGCCATCCCTGCTTGCACCTCAGTGACAAGAGCAAACAGGAGAGGGCAGAAATCCTTCGCTACTGTGCTTCAGAAGAAACATAACCAACAAGGAAAGGGGCTGGGACCTCCACTATACACCTGTATAGAAGAAACCAAAAACATGACAAGAGAAAGAAACAAGAAAAAGCCCCCAGCCTAAAACCCTGAGAACATTGATCCAGGAGAGGGAAATACAAAAGAGACTGAGGGCAGCAAACATGCAATATCAGACACACATCAATGGACATTCAAAGTTATCTTCAGGACTTCATAGACGAGCTCAAAACTGAACTATTAAATCAGGTAAAGCAAGATATAAGTAAATTAATAAAAGAAATGCTAAGCACTTCTCAAGAAGACCCAGACAGAAGAAGGGAGGAACACAAAAAAAGGAGAGAAACATTCAATAAAGAATATAAAGAAAACCTAGAATACATGAAGCAGATTCAAAGAGATTACCGGGAAATTAAAAACTCCATTGAAATCTGGCAAAACTGCTTGAAAGAAACTAAGGATATACTATCAAAACTTGAAGACAAGTTTGCAATGTGTGATCATGAAAGGAAAGATCTCTCAAAAATAAGAAGAAAACAGGCAGTAACAATAAAAAGGCTAGAAGATGACAAGAGAATCTACAATTTAGGAATAAGAAATGTGAGTGAAGAAGCAGGAATAAAAACAAAAGAATTACAAAGGCTATTCACAGAAATAATTAAGGAAAACTTCCCAAGCATCGGAAAAGAAAATGATATTCGGATATGTGAGGCATACAGAACTCCAGCCACCTACAACCAAAACAGAGCTACACCCAGACATATAATAATCAAGATCCCAGAAATTCATCACAAGAACAGAATATTAAGAGCTGTCAGAGAAAATACACAGGTCACCTATAAAGGAAAACCCATCAAAATCACAGCAGACTTCTTACAAGATGCTTCCATGACAAAGAGGAACTGGGGAAATTTGTAACCACCAATCCAACTCTACAGAGAATACTGAAGGACATTCTTGAGAGAGAGAAAAAAAAATATCAGGATTTCAGGAACAGTGGCAGAAAGGCCTCAACGAATGGGGCAGGCAGTAGAATGAAGGAGAAAAGTAGATAACCAATGGCAGAAAAATAGCATAGCAGAAATGAGGTAGAGAAGGTTGGCTATAATCTCTAACTTAGATGGCCTTGATACACTAAAAAAAAACAAAAAGAAATACAGGCAGAGTAGGTCAGGAGGTAGGGTCCATTGAGATGCTTTGTATAGGAACTATAATCAACCTGAGAGGGGGTTTATGGACCAAAAATCAAGTAAGAGAAAACAATGCTCTATGTGGCAGTGAGCCAGAGAGAAATAGGGGCAACTCGACCACCACCTGCAGATAGGTTGCAAAGACAGGATACTTATGTGCAGTAGAGAACTACTCAGCTATAATGAAGTAAGATAACCTTGAGGCTTTTGTAGGTAAAGGAATGCAACTTCAGATCAAGTCCAGGAAGTGAGAAGGTTCAGAACCACTTAGGTAAATAGCAGGTTGTCCAACCCATGACCTGAGGGCTGCGTGTCACCCCGCACAGCTAACAGTATGACCCCACAGTAAATGTGAACTTTTGGTGTTGCTGTGTGATTTTTAGCGACATTGCTCATGATTGGAGTTTGAAGTACTACTCAGGTGGCGAGTGAAGGCTGCGTGGGGAGGGTGCAGTGCATTTCTCTGTCTGCCTCCACACACCACACAGTGTGTCAGATGTTACATGTCACTTGGCGAGTAAAACAGCAATTACTGATGACCGTATTTCAACCTACCTACACACGTGTCCTATGAAAACTGGTACTTCTTGTTATTAAGCAGGTGCGTAAATTATCTTATTTAATTATCAGACTGGGCTTGTTATTTTACAAAATTATTTAATAAGTTGAAATAGTTTTGTTGCTTATATACATTAAATGTATATTTATGTATAGCCCAAGACAATTTCTGTCTATTCAGCCTCGCTGAGAGTTTGGACATCACAGTCCAGAGCAATGTGTGGCGGAAACTCTGAAGAATAATATCTTGTGCCTCCTTATTTCAGATGAAAAACGTTGCACATGACTCAAGTGTAATGTTCACTACCCTTTATTTGATTAAAACATTCTATTTCTAGATTGTTAAGAGGTTGTTTTCATGCCATTAATGGAATTTAAGTTTTTGTTTGTTTGTTTGCTTTGTACCGGGGATTGAACTCACAGCCTTGCACTCACCAGGCAGGCGTTGACCCCACTGACCTACATCCCCGGCAACTGGAATTTAAATTTTATCAAGTTTTTCTGCATATATTGGGATATTTATATATTTGCTCACTTTTATTCTGTTAATGTGGTGACTTTTGATGAATGTTTTTCTAATGTGAAACAAATCTTGTGTTGCAAATTTGTTGAAATTTGGGGAAATGCAAATTTATTGTGATATATTTTTGTATGTATCTGGACTTGGTTTGGTTACAATTGCTTAGAATTTCTATAGCAATGTGCATGAGAAAAACTGGCAATTTACTTTTTTTTCTCATGGTGCCCTGGTCAGGTTTCAGCCTCAGGTTCAAGCTTTCCCTGTCAATTATATATGCTTTCCAGTCTCTGAGAATAACACTGGGAAGGCAGGTATGTTATTGAGAGCACTGAATACACTATCTTATCATATTCTGGATTTTATGTCTGCTGAGAAGTCTTATTGTAAGTAATTCATTGCATCTCTAATTGTTTTAAGATACATGTTTTTCTTGTGGTGTTGAGGATTGGACCTCAGGAGTCACACATACTAGACAAGTGCTCTACCATGAGTTACATCCAGGTCTTTTTAAAATTTTATTTTGAACCAGGTCTCACTATGTTGTCCAGGGTGGTCTCATTTATAGTTAAATGGATGTATATATTTGTATTCACCTTGTTATGTTTCTTGACTTGTGAATGACATCTTTCATCAGTTTTAACAGTTCCCATCCATTATCTCTTCCCATTTTTCTTCTCTTCACACTATTCTTCCCCTGCCTTCCAGCTTGCTCACTAACTTTCCTGCTTGTTTTATATCTTTCTTGTCTCCATGCATTTTCCAGATAATTTCCTCTAATCTGTGTTCTGGTTCACAAATTCTTTCTTCAGTGCTGTTTATCCTCTTGTTGAACTCATTCATAAAGTTTAACCTTGGACCTAGATTCAATTGCTTTTCCCTCTTGGAGCCTCCATTCCTCATTTCTTTTCTATTTATCTTTTGGTTTGTGTCTTAGTTACTTTTTACTCATCACTGAGACAAAATACCTGAAGCCCAGAGTTGGAAAAGGAAAGGTTTATTTCTTACAGCTTTTGGAGGTTTCAGGCTATACTCAGTTGGCTCCAAGGCAGGGTGGCATGGCGGGCCTGCAGTTCATGGCAGCTACAAACAGCAAGGCAGAAACCTGCAAGAGAGAGAGACACACGCCTTCTTCCAGCCATTACATTGTACGCTGGCTCCATCCCTAGGCGGGTGTAGCACTGACACCATCAATCCAAGCGCTAGACAATGAACCAAGCACAAATGCCCAGTGCAAACGCATGAGGCCTGGGGGCCACGGACATAAACCATGACAGTTTGATTCTCCTTTTTTTTCTTCTTTTAGTTTATTTAAGTTTATTGGTATAATTTAGGTGATCACATTCATTATAGGGAATTTATATCTGTACAGAATAGATCTTGATTCCTCTTGTTTTTTCTTTTCCCATTTCTGTCCCCTCCTTTCAAACACCTTCCCTTTCCCACTCACAAAATTGTTTTTATTTTATCCTTTTTTAAAATCATTTTTCCTTTCCCTCTCCCCTTCCCTAGTTCCCTTTTCCTTTTGAACAATTTCTTCCTATTTTACAATATCTTCTACATTTGTGTTCTTATTTACATTTTCAGTTTTTTACACCACAGAGACAATGTGATCTTTACACGTGTGTCTGATTTATTTCACTTATGATTATGGTATTATAGTTCACCCATTTAGCCATAAATGTCTCAATTTTATCTTTCTTTATGGCTGAGTAATAGTCCATTATATATAAAAAAACCCACTTTTTTTAAAATCTATTCCTTGCTTGATGGGCATTTGGGTTGTTTCCAAGATCTAGCTATTACAAACTGTGCTGCTATAAACATGGGTGCACATAGGTTTGCTATGGTATAATACTATTTATTCTTCTGGGAAGATACCCAGAAGTGGAATAACTATTTTAAAGCCTTGTTTTAATATTCCTTTGTGTGGAATCTCTGTGTGCATTTTTGTTGTTTATTATTTTTCTGGCTCTTTATTCTTTGTGTCAAATCTCCTCATGTATTTGGTCAGTTTTAATTTTATGAATAGTGTATTTCGACTTTCTTTTTTGTAGAGGTACTTTGTGGCCTTGTGAGGTTGTCTTTCTGTCTCTGCCAGGGCCTTGGGGGTGCAGCCCTGGGTCCCCTGATCCCACCACTGGCACAGAGGTGTTCTGGGGCATCTGGGTCTGTGTAAGTGCTGGCTTCTCTCCTATCCCTCCACTGCATTTCAGCCCTTGGAAGGTGCTGGAAGTGCATTCCTCATCCCACAAGCCCCAGAGAAATGTCATTACCTTCCTCTCCTTTCCTCCTTACCAGTGACCCCAGGCAAGGGCCAGGCTGGAGTCTGGGACCACAGCTCTGGACTTTGGCTTCTCCTGGGTCTCTTTGTCTCTACCATTAACTCACCAATGCTCTCAAGCAGGTTTTACAAGTAGTTTATTTAGGTTGCCAGCTCTTCTGGGAGGGAGGGTTGGTCTTGCTTGTCCAGTCTGTGGTGAACGGAAATCCTGATGATGATGCACCATTGGTTTACATTGCTCTAAGTTCTCATGGACTGTGAAAGTACCTACAACTGCATTTTACTGTGAGTTTGACAAGGTTAAAGATGAATTCTCCTATGTTATCTGTGTGATATAATCACACACACATTTGAAAAGTAGTTTTTGTGCAAGTGCTAGAGACACAAAAGTTGGGAATGGCCCATAAAACTTTCCCAGCTCCATGGTCCACACACACTAAGTAACTGTTGCTAAAAAAAATGTTCCAAGAGACATCACTTATCACACCTCCATCCACACACACAAAGCACGTTGGCTCAGCCAGGCCTGGGCAGAGGAGCAAAGCGATACCTGCTGACCCCTTCATGAGGGCTTCTGGCCGTTGGCACTGGAATACGGCCTGTGTTCACCTGGCCTGGTTTGACTGAGGCCCTCTCACCCAGAGGGATGGCCTTTCTTTGTTCTGTCTGGAGGCTTTCAGTGGCTGTTATGGATTAAAAACTGGTGGTCAACTTAATACCAGATGAATTAAATCAGCATAGTGCTGAGTGTAGATAGCTCACCTGAAGAAAGTTTCCAGCGTAAAAGGAGACATGGAGAGGAAAAGTCGGCGTTGTGGGTTCCTCTAAGTGTTGCTGTTGTTTTGAGCCATTGGTTCTCCTGGAGGAGCTTGTCATGGCTAGCTTTCCTGATAGTGGCCAAGGCTGAAGACCACACCACCAAGGCAAATGAGGTGGTGCTTTGCCCAGGTGCTCTGGGAGATGGGCCCTCTGACCAGAGTGAGTGGTGTAAGAGGCCTCCTGGATCACAAGGAACCAAGAATGACTTGCTCTTGGTGAGGGGTTTGCAAGTAAATTTTGATTTCTGAATTATTTTATTTAATGTATTAAGAGAGTGAACATTAAAAGAAAACTATACATTGTTCATTTCCTTGGCCAAACTTTTTTTTTAAAAAAAACAATAGTTAACACAAGTGTAAACTTTGCTAGCTTATGTAGGATTACAGCAAAGTCTCATATTTGTTTAAGGGCTGTTCAGTAAAGAAGATAATTTCATGATGTGAATGTATTTTAAAAGCATCACAACAGCTACTTAGATGCTGCCAAAGCCAGGCATTGGAAGGCAGACATCAGAAGGGGAAATGGATGAACGCTTTGCCCCTGAAAGCTGACAGTGCTTGGGGTGGCTCTCGATGAAGACAAAGGTCCTGCCTAAAGAGGAGGGCTGGTGGAAGCCAGGAAGTGCTCTGGAGCAGGGACAGACAGACAGGAAGGGCCACCTGGAGGGGAGCCCAAATGGTAGATGCCTGGCACTGGTGGGGCCTGGGTGGCATGGTGGTGGTATGGTGGGGTAAGGCTGACCAGAGACCTTAGGGTGTTTCAGGTAGATTCTCCAAGGCAGGTCTCCTGATCAGTGAGAAAAGTAATCAATAGAGAAAAATCAAAAGTGGGTTTTAGCTCTTGTGAAGAAAACTTGAATAGTTCTTAGAAGACCTTTATATAATTTAAAAAATAGAATTATTTTATCCTTAAACAAATGATTAAGGGGGAAAAATCCATATCATTTCTTATTATTGTTTAATTAGAATAGCATACAATTCTAATTCTTTAAAGAATAAAGTTAAGATAAATCACCCATTTAAATTAAAAACATTATTTATAGAATTTTTTTTCCTGGATTTTTCTGTTAAAATAAAAATTTGTAACATTACAAAGCTCTAAAGTGACAGACTGTAAGCGAACGAAGACTTGCATACAGTTTTCTTCCAGTCCCTGCCCTGCACTTAGGTACAGTTGGCCCTTCCTGTCCGAGGGCTGCATCTCTACTGAACATGTGCAGACACTTTCTTGTCATTCTTCCCTGACAACAGAGGGTAACAGCTACAGGCACAGCGTGCATGTGCTATCAGGTAGTGTTAGTAGTGCAGGATGAGTCACAGTGTACTGAGGACATGTGAAGGTTCCAAGGGCAGTTGAGCAGCTGTGGGTTGGGGATCCATGGGGGCCTGAACCAATCCTGCAGATACCAAGGGCAACTGCATTATGGAAGGAGACAAAGTACCACTGTCTGGAAGGCAGACATCAGAAGGGAATGTGATTCCTCATGACTGTGAAATGCATGTACTTCTTCAACTGTGGTCCTGGGAAAGATAAAAAAGGAGAACACCCTGGGGTTGAGGGGCCTTTAGGTACCAGAGTCGGAGCCTCACCTAATCCCCACAGTGAAGAGATGGGACAGTTCTAAAAGGGGCCAAAGAAGAGGCAAGACAGGTGTGGAGGGGCAGTTGGGCAAGGAGGATGACCCTGCTCCTGCACAGGGAAAGCAGTAGGACGTCTCACAGCAAGGAGCTGCAAAGAAATAAAGACTGAGAAACCTCAGAAGGGGAGGGAATGATCAGTGTGCTGGCCTGGGCTTCCTTGCTGGGATGTTCTGTTATGGCTGGGAAACACTGTGGAAAACTGAGGCTGCCTCTCCCCGAATCCAGGGTTGAAAATTTGGCTGGGGGACAATGATGAACACAAGAGGACCTTGCAGAGGAGTTGCTTGCCACCCTTGCCCCAGCTCTCATGCCACCAGGGTGGGGACCCATGAAGATCAGAGCTCGAGGAAAGAGGCATCTCCTGCAGGCCTAGGTCAGTAGACATGCCTGTCTTAATCCTACGAAAACAAAATCTAAAACATTTGGTGGTTTGTGGTGGTGAGATCATGGGTGTTTGGGTATTTAATTAGGTAAAAACTTCATGAGGTGTATGCGTAGATTTTCTTTAAATGGAACAAAACAAACTGCAAAGCTATTCCAAATTAAAGCAATTGGAGAAGCACAAAGTACCCCACATTCTCACAGAATGGCCTTCTGGATGGTCTCTGCTTGGGATCAACACAGTCTTGTGCAGACAGAAGAGATTTGCAGGACAAATCTGTAGTAGCTGGGCTCTGGGGTCCTGGGTCTGTGATTATGTGATCTCTGGGGTCCTGGGTGTGGAGCAGCTGAGCTCTGGGGTCCTGGGTGTGGAGCAGCTGAGCTCTGGGGTCCTGGGTGTGGAGCAGCTGAGCTCTGGGGTCCTGGGTGTGGAACAGCTTAACTCTGGGGTCCTGGGTGTGGAGCAGTTGAGCTCTTGGGTCCTAGGTCCAGAACAGCTGACCTCTGGGATCCTGGGTGTGGAGGAGCTGAGCTCTGGGGTCCTGGGTGTGGAGGAGCCAAGCTCTGGGGTCCTGGGTGTGGAGCAGCTTAGCTCTGGGGTCCTGGGTGTGGAGCAGCTTAACTCTGGGGTCCTGGGTGTGGAGCAGTTGAGCTCTGGCGTCCTTGGTCTGGAACAGCTGAACTCTTGGGTCCTGAGTGTGGAGCAGTTAAGTTATTGGGTCCTGGGTCTGAAGCAGTTGAGCTGTGATATCCTGAGTTTGCAGCTGCTGAGCTCTGAGTTTCTAGATGTGGAACAGCAGAGATCTGGGTTCCTGGGTGTGGATTGCTGAGCTCTGAGGTCCTATGTCTGTTAGCAGTTTTAAGGGGCCCATGGAGTCCCATGTTGACAATGGTAGCTGGTCAGTGCACCCTGATGGCTGTTCTTGGGGCCCCCAGAGCTCCTCAGGCTGGAGGTAGGACTGTAGCACATGCTTGTGCTGTGGTGCCTACCTCCACAGAAGTCCAGCCTCTAGGATGTGAGGTATTGCTCCAGGTTGCAGAGAAACTGAGGATCGCTGGACTTGGAAACCCAAAACAAAACAATTCCTCTTTCCAGTGAGTCTTGGACTCAGCTGCTGGGATGGATCCTGCTCCACTGCCTCCACATGACTGCTGCTTTGCGATGAACAGCCCAGCTCCTGCCACTCTTGTTCCGCATGGTAAGTGACCCCAGAGCCAGTGCTAGTTTGGCTCAGAATCTCACTTTTCTGGGGTGATTTCTGGCACATTGTCATCCCAATCAGCAGTTCATGACCTGAAATGTAGTTTTATGGACATCTGTATGCTGAGTAATTTGCATGAAGAAAAGCAATTCGATAAAATACCTAGAAATTCTGTGTAATCTAATTTTCTAGGCATTCAGTTCATTACTATTGTCTATAAATGTAATACTGCAGCTCAATATTTTTGATCTTTCTTCCCAGGCATGATTTATTTACTTTCCAGGGTCTAATCATATCTTTGATATTAAATATTAGGTTTAGCCTTTCTCCTCAAAGACATGATTTATAACATCATGGGGACATTTAATCATTTTTGGCTGTTATTTGATTTGGTCCTGGAAAATTAGCTGGCAGCAACTTCAAACATGTGCCATCCTGGGCCTTCACCTGCCTCACCTTCCTGACAATAGGTGCTGACCTTGCCACACATCCTTCACACCTTCTAGTCCAGACAGCAGAGCGTCCCAGCACGAGTCTCTGTCTGGCCCACATGGAAACTCCAAAATCTAGGCTTCAGTGCCTGCTCTGAGACCATTCATGCTTTCTCCTTCTCCCTTCAAGGTATTGTAAAAAGTCAAATTCATCTGTTTTAGAAGGGAAACCTCCAGCACCTGGTGCTCTGTGTCCCACTGCTCAGGCCACCTCTTCTCTAATAAGCTCACCCTGTGCTCACACTGGGACAGAACAAAGAAATCAGCACATGCAGTGCAAGAGCAAGCGAGCCTCATAAGAGTTCCTTTGTCTGGTTCTGGACCATGAAAGCTTGCCAGAAGGGAAGTCAGGAACCTGAAAATGAGCACTTTGTTTCCCAGTCTTAGAAGTCTCCTCACCAGATTTTATGATGTTTTCCTTTTAGATTATTCACAATTCTGTTTCTTTTTAAAAGAATCTTTATGTTCATAGCGTTAAAATGTACCTTTTGTGAATAAGAAGGGAAGAAAGGAGGTAGTGTTTCCTAAGTACCCAGAAGGCAAGAATTTCAAATGAAGGTTTTAATTTTTATTATTTCTAGGCCTGGAGCACACTGAGTGAATGCTCTACAGTAAGTGACCCCAGCCCCAACAATGCGCAAGTATCTGGAGAGGTTCTAGGAAAACAGCTTTCTGCTTTGCTAACTCAAGGATGCTCCCAGGTAGATGGAGCAAGAGCATTTGCTGGGGCAACACAGAGGTGGTGGTGCATCCAGCTTAGGGGCCCAAGGAGATGCTTTCTTCTGCGGGGTGGAACCTTGGCTGCCTCTCTCTACATGGTGCCCCCTGGCCCTGCTCTCACTAGCCTCTTCTCTCCTTTGAACTCTCATTGCACATGCCTAGGAAGTGTGGCCAGGTCGATTTTGGTGTTTTCCTTACAGCAGCCATTGGCCTTGTAGGGTCCCCACTCCCAGGGAAGATCTCTGGCTTGCCCTGCCCTGAGAACCCTTTCTGGGGGTGTTGCTGGGCACTTTTGGGTGGGATTGTACCCTCAGGTGAGATCACATGCTGATGTCCTTCTGAGGACAGAAACATGACAGAGGCTTGATTTAATGGACACTGTGACATGGTGAAATTGCTTTTCATAGTTATTTCTATCAGTGTCATCAGCCTGTCTTTATCTGGCCATTCAAGTGAGCCCTCACTGTGTTTAAGAAATTGCCTCCCTTCTCTGTCAAGCTTTTAAGGAACAGGGGAAATTCATGATGCTTTTATTTATTCAATTTGTTTTGCTGTGTTGGAGATCAAACCCAGGGCTTCATACATGCCACACCCCCAGCTTTATGGAGCTTATAAATAAAATCACTGGATCATGCAGTGCAAAAATGTTCTAAAAAGAAAGAAAAAATACAATGAAAACTGCAGCTTTCCTTTTTTGGCACCATTCTTCATTAACTCAGGATTAGCAGCACATCCAAGGAAGTGGGGCTGAGCGACGCAGTGGTTGCTGCAGTTCGTTGCTACAGTCTGTCCTGCTCCTGGGCTGTGTACTCGCATGTGTCTATGGGAGTGTGTTGCACACATGGGCTGCCTGCTGTGCAGCCACTGGCCCTTCTTGTATCTGTGGACCTTGGGCTCTTTGAAAATGACAAGTCCAACTTGAGATGTGCTGTAAATACAAAATACATGCTGGATTTCAAAGATATGTATGAAAGGTAACACTCATCAATTTGTTTTTTCTGTTGACTGCATGTTGACATAACACTTTGATATGTTAGATTAAATAAAACATCATTAAATTAATCTTATCTGTTTCTGTTTACTTTTTAAAATGCGATTACTAGAAAATCTGCTGTTACATATGTGGTTTATGTATTTCTGGGGACACTTCTGATATAGATAGACACACTTCAAAACCCAAGATTTTTTTTCATTTTTTTATTTAAAGAGAAAAAAAAACAGGAAAAAGGTAGAAATATTACAGAATTTCAAGAAAAGAAGATAAATAGTAAGAAATCACTAGTTGTTACATTACACATTGTTCTTTTAGAAATAGTTATTCAAGTTACAGGATTAAAGAGCACACAGAGTAGGCACTAAAGCAGTGAGAGTGCAAACAGATCTGTTCAACAATCCAACAAGAACCTAGAAATATGGTCATCAATCCCACACACCTAAACATACATGCAGCTATATCTTTTATAGCGCTTCCTATTTCCTTTTTTTTACAATAGCAATTATACATTTTTAAAATTTTATTTAAAGAGAAGAAGAAAAAAAACCAACAAAGAGTAGCAATAATACAGAATTCTAAAAGAAAGAAAGAAAAAGGAGAATGAGAAAAAGCCCCACTAAGAAATCAGTAATTTGTAAATTACGTATTGTCATCTTGGATGTAGTTGTTCAAGTTACAAAGTTAAAGGGTACATAGTAAGTATTCAAACAGTCAGACTACAAACAGTTTTGCTCAAAGATCCAACAAAGATTCAGCAATATGGTCATCTATTTTACACACTCAAACTTACATGCAGTTAGATCCCTTAGAGCACTTTCTTTTCCTCTCTTTTTTACAATAGCAATTACACATTTTGTTTTTATATTAGTTCTTATTTACTTTTTACACTAGAGACACAATATGATATTTATAAATATGATTCTTATTTATTTCACTAATGAGGATAGTCTCAAGTTGTCTCCATTTGCCTATGAAGGTCTCAAGATCATCCTTTTTTATAGCTGAGTAATATTCCATTGTATAAAAATGCCACATCTTTTTCATCCACTCTGCAGTTGATGGGCATCTTGGTTGTTTCCAGGATTTAGCTATCACAAATTGTGCATCTATGAACATGGGTGCACATTTATCACTGTGATATGAACTTTTCAGTTCTGTGGGGAAAATGCCCAGGAGGGGGATAGCTGGATTGAATGGGGCTTCTAATCCTAGTCTTCTGAGAATTCTCCATATGGATTTCCATAATGGTTGCACCAGTCTACATTCCCACCAAGAGTGCAGCAGTGTTCCTTTTTTCTCACAGCTTCGCCAACATTTGTTATCAGTTGATTTCTTGATGGCAGCTATTCTTTCCAGAGTAAGGTGGAATCTCAATGCTGTTTAATTTGCATTTCTTGAATGACCAGTGATGGAACATTTCTTCATGTATTTATTTGCCATTTGTATATCTTTCTCTGAGAACTGTGTGTTCATCTCAGATGCCCATTTTTGGAGAGGGTCTTTGAATTTGGGGGGCTTGATGTTTTTCAGTTCTTTATATATTCTGGACACAAGTCCTTTGTTTGAGGGGTTGCTGGTTAAAATTTTTTCCCACTGTGTTGATTTTCTTTTCACTCTGTTGGTGATTTCCTCTGAAGTGCAGAAACTTTTCAATAATGTGAGATCCCATTTGTTGATTCTTTGAAGTAAAACCCAAGATTTTAAGGGTCTATACATCTGATGGTCTTTCTTCAGGGATCCCACACTTGATTATTGCAGTTTTGGATCCTGTAAGACAAGGACTTATTTTCATAGTGCTGGGAAAATTCTCAGAATGTTTCAAAGTTTTATAGACATCGGAAGTACTATCAAGTAATAAGATAGGTTTTTCCTCACCACCCAGAGGGGCCGTGTGCAGCTTGGATTGGTGTGGGTGTGAAGGAGAACAACAGACACTAATACACACCACAAGAGATGTGGCTTCCCTTCTCTCCTCACCAGCTTCTGAGTTTGGCCAGAGAGAGGGAAGCAGTGGTCTAGCTCTGGCCTTTCTGCATTTGTCTCCTGTTTGCTTATGTGGTTTTACCACTGCATGTGGTGCTGAGATACTTGTTTGTTTCTGTCAGGACTCTGAACATTGATTTCTGAGAGCTCTGGACCTCCCTGTCTGAGAATGCTCATCGGGGGGATTAAGGTGGGCATCTTGGATGGGTTTTGGAGACTGTCTCTGTCTCACATGGTGTGGACTCTAGGATGAACCTTGCTCTATGGGCACCCACTGTTCACAGGTGGGTGGCTTGGTCTCTGTTCTCAGAGTGGGTCCATCAGTCTGTTTTCCATCTTTCCTGTCTGCCCTGGCTTACGACTTATAAGCCATCACCATCCTAACACATAGCATCCTAGCTTTCGGTTAGAGAATAGTTTCCACATTGATTCTAGCATGGTAATGATCCTCTATTTGTGTAGAAAGCCTTGGGCTCTGTGATGCTGTTCTGTATCTCAGCATGAAGCATCACCCTTCCCACAATCCCAACCAGTGACTGTCTCTCCAAAGGAAACCTCTCTGGAGGACAAGGTGTTTCCCACGTCCTGCCCTCCAAAGGCACTGAGCCATGCTGGTGGTTTGCAAGCATGTGAGAGGTGCACATGGCCTGTGGTTTACTGTGTTCAGTGTATCTTAACCTTAGAATAATAACCTGGGTGGAGGGAAGCTATATTAGAGTATGTTTCTTAAATTACAAAAGAGAAAATAAGAAAAATAGCAGCCAACTAGATAGACAACAGCAGTGTCTTTGTGCTTTAGCAATTGCTCAATGAAACAACATTTGTGATTTTTCTAAATCCTCAACTGAGATTTCTGGACAGGGTGCTTGGCAGTGAGCTAACTCAGGACTGCTTGAGACGATGGAGTAGAGGAGTAGAGGAGATGCCGGTGATGCTCCTTGGGTTTGCATTGTGTCCCTATGGAGGGCTCCAGCCAGTGCTCACCAGAAGCAAGGCTGTGAGGAGTTGCTGACCACTGCTGGGCAAAGGTACACAGTCCATTCCTCCTGTGGTCAGCAGACATCCCTCCAATGCTAGGTCCCACATGGTATTCATCTTGAGCCCAGAGGGGTGCAGCCCCAGTGCATCTGCATTTTCCCCATGGGGCCTGCAGGCCATGAAGGCTCTACCTGCTCCTCCTCTTCTTCCTGCATGGTCATCGACCTGGTCTCTAGGTGTGGTCCCATGACATAGAGTCTGGGTGGTTGGACAGGGTGCGCTTGCTTATAGACCTGTTCCATCAAACACATGCTTCCATCCATTGACTTCTGCTGCCTGGACAGAGGTGTTTTGGGGATAGCATCCTTGCTTGCCTGGGAGGGTGGCCAAGAAGGCCTGGTCCAATCTTCTTGTCCCACTTTGTTAGGGGCCAAGGATGGCTGTGAGGGACTGCTGGCACTCTCCTTAGTCTACTCTGAGCACCAGCTTTAGTAACAGACTCAGCCATGCTCAGGGAAAGAGCAGGTGTCACTGCTCCCATGGAGATAGCTGACAGGTAGTAGAACTAAGCAAGATGCAGCTTGAACCCTCCCATCATCTGCTCAGAATAGCCCTCAGATCAGGGCCGCAGCTGCCCACACACAAGCTCGGCTCCCAGCCAGTATCAGTGCATGCTGCATGTCTTTCCTCTGCTGTCCTCACCACCACAGGGTGTAGCACCCTCCTAGCTGGGGTCGTGTCCCTGGGTACCAGGGCACCCCCAGGGTCTGCTTGGAGACAGGCCCCCAGACCCACTTCAAGCTGTCTGTCCCCACACTCTTCCCTGTCTTCCCTGCTTTGGTTTCAGTGCATTTTCTCCCACCACCCCATAATCAAATGTGAAGGTTTTGTCACAAGCACTGCTGGACCTATGTCCCTGCACTATGCCTGGGCATAAGATAGGCTAAATCTTCATCAGTAAATGAACAACAGACAGCTATTGAGTGGGAGACTCCGTGTGGAAAGTGGGTGTTCAGTTGACTATAACTGGAAGACACCAGTGCACCAACCCCGGACTGCACCAACACTTCTGTGGAGAGGCAGGGCCACCTCCCTGAGTGTCTCTATCTCTTGCCTGCTTTCCCCATCACCCCTCAAAGAGGGGTCTGCACACCAAGCCTGGTGCCCTGGAGCACCAGGTTATTGAGCCTGTAGATTCAGGATGAAAGAGCAAACCTCAGAGGAGTCTTTCTGTGTTGCCCTGCTGAGACCAAGGGAGAACTGTGATATGGACAACAGGGCTCAGCGTTGTCCTCGAAAGTCACTTGAGGGGAAAGGTTGTGATGAGGAGAGGGAAATTGCCATGTTTCTGGCTTCACAGTCTCTTGGGTTTAATCTATTCCTCATCTTTGATTATAAGTCAAGCACTTCTTCTGTGTCTTTGATGTCACCCAGTTATCCTTTGAAATGAGCATTATCTGGTTCCTGGGGTTTGGGGCAAGTCATTTGCAATGTCACTTCTGTTCCCCCTCGGGGACATCATTACACATAATAAGGCCTAATTAGTTCCCATCAATCAGTCTTCAGTGCTTCCTAAATCCACCTTTCACAGTTTAAACAGGAGCCGTTTCTTTTCTAAGAGAGGATCCAGTGTGTTTATTAATTTGATCTATATCCCATATGAATCATGCAAAGAGAAATTGTCCCTACCTCTATCAAGTTTCTTTCTCAGTGATAGAGGGAATGAGGGGCAGGGGTGTTTGGGAAGTATACATCTTGGCCCTCAAATGAGACACTATGCTGGGGAGGCCCTGAACCTACATGGATGTGTGTGCATCAGGTGTGTCCTTCCCACGGAAATGAAACCCATGACTCCTGTACCTCAGAGGCCCCTGACAGCCCACTATGGCCACACCTCCCCCAGAAGCAGGGCAGGGCCAGCCTCTCACCACTCAGCCAAGGACTCCTTCTCTGCGTGCCCTCTTGCAAGCCAGTTCAGTGTAAGATTGTCAGTAGCTCCTAGGCCCCATGCTAGGATGGTGCGGAGGAGGCAGTGTTGGCAGCCTCTTGCCTCTGTCTGCCTCAGGGTGACCACCTGTGCAGATAGAGGCTGCCAGCCATGGGCAGTACCACCCACACTGTCCTGTGCCTGGTTGCGATGGAACGGGGGCCAGGCCTGCAGCTTTGGGACGGAGCCCTTCTTGGTGTTCCCCTCCTCCTCTCCTGCAGCCCCCACCCCACCTGCTGTATCATGCAACTCCCACCCCACCTGCCTTGGCACCCCCTTCCTGGTGCCTGCAGGCCCTGGGCTCCTAGTGAGACCTGGAGGACTTCCAACTATGCATGTACATCCCCAGGAAAGGCCTGCTTGAGCCACCCACTCGTGGCCTTTTGATCTGGCTTCAAATTTCAGGTCAAACCTCTGAATACTTCTTGGCTCTCACTCTCAGTAACCCCAGGCCTGGGTTTCCTCTCTGTCCCAGAGTGTCTGGACATGGGACTACACCAGCAAGGAAGCCTCTGCTGTGGCCTCTGGCCTTTCACACTGTGCGTGGAAGCAGGACTTCAGCCCCCACCAGACAGCTGGACACAGGCTTAGCTGGTGAATAAACAGCTTGAGAATTCCTGTTAGTACTGGTAACACACACATGTATACACACATACACAACCAAGGAGATATACATACCCTGGGAACACACACACAAAACAAAATAGACAGATACCCTTGAACACATATAAACACACATACACAACAAAAGAGACACAAGTATGCTAAGAACACACAGACATAAGACAAAGGAGACACAGCCTGAGAGAACACACACACACACACACACACACACACACACACACAGATATAGACATCAACATGTTTCTTCAGTGAAAGTGTAATTTATGACAAATAATATCTTATTAGTGGCTTGATTTCAGGGGGACTGGCCATAAGTAACAAAAAAAAAGTATTGCTAATAAAAACAACAATAAAAACCATCTCAGTACCTAATTCTTTCAATAATGAACTGTATCTTGGACTCTGGGAGTCAGCAATAGCTTGGCAGGCAACCATCATTGTTTGGGTCTGTCTTTATGATTGCTGCTGCAAAGCTACAAAACAGCTGCATAGGTCCTTCCATCAAACCTCAGTTTGGGTGGACTGGGCCAAGCTGTGCTATACTTTGCTTAAAAGAGAAGAACTATGTCACCTGTGCCTTCAGGCTTGTGCTTGCTGTTGTTTTCTCATCAGGCTTATGGTCACACAGTAAGGAAGGCACTTGTGTTATCCCCATTTTGAACATGATGAAACTGAAGCCTTGAGTGATTAAAAACTGGTCTATGACAGAGGTTGGATTTGGCCAAGCCCTCAACTTCAAATGTGGGCTGAGCTTTCAACACAAGGTAGAGGTAAGTTTTGCTGGAAATATAGAGAAGGTTCCATGGAGTTCTCTAAAAAGTGAAAAATTTCTGTTTAAGGAGTGTGGTGTGAGCAGCTGGTGAAGGTGGCCTGGAGAAGAGGGGCTGTAGATACCGTGGCAGGTTAACAGTCCTGGTGGGAGGACACCAACAGCTCTGGAGGTAAAATCAAGGGCTCACATGAAGTCCCAGAGACATGGATTCAGTGTGTGGAAATGGAGGAGCCTGTGGCTGTGCTGACCTTGTCCTCTGGGAGCTGGGTGCCTGTCTGAATGCTGTGGGATTCCTACAGGGGAGGCTGCAGAGGTGCTGGTGGTCCTTCCTGCTGTTACTTGGCCCACTCTCAGCTCAGCTCTTGCCAATGCCTGCTGATTCTTCTTTATAGAGGCCTGTGATGATTAATCTTGCTGGTCAAACAGTTTGGTTTGATAGCTTCCAAAGGGACTAGTTAACCACACAAATGGCAAAACCTGGATGGTCATGGGGCAAAACTTGGAACCCAATCTGGCTCCATCCCATTTTGTTCTTTGCTTCCTGGCTGCCATGAGTGAATAGCTCTCCTGCCATACCCTTTTGCCATCATGTCCTTGCTTTGGAGCCAGTTGAACATGGACTGAAACCTTGAAAACTGAGCCAAATTAATTTCTCTTACTTTGAGTTGTGTATGCATTGTGTATATTAGGCAATGGAAATATGACCAATACAAGCTTTGTCAAGCTAAAGCCCTCCCCTTCCTTCACACACCTGTATGGAGCTCTGAAGTCTGAGTCCACTGCTGGTGCTATCCTCAGCTCATCTATGACACCTTCTCTTCCAGTCTGTGGTCTCTGCTACCTTTGTAATTAGCCTGATTTTACCTACAGTTCCAGCTAATTTTCTGAGGCAGAACTTGGGTACATTGGTCTGTGTGGCTTTTCAGGCTTGAGGGTGTAATTGTTACTAATGGACTCTTAATTGGAAATTGAAGAGCTGGCAACAGGATGCTGGACAATTTTATGACTTGGTGGATCAGATAATACCTAGTTCACAATGAGCAGCTCAGGGCACGTGGTAGACTTGTGTCCCATGGTCAGGTGTCCAGTTTCCACTAAGTCACAGTAGCAGGCCAGGAGTGTTTCTCAAAGGAAGAATAGCTGTCTGCAAATGGTGGTAGAACCTTTTTCCAAAATCTCAAGGGCCATTTATGGGGCCTGCCAGAGGTTTCACACAGCTTCTCTATCTCACCACAGACACCTCAAGTAACTTTAGATCTGCTGGATCATATGGTCCCAGTCTGGACCTGTTGCAGAGCCTTCTCTTATTTTGGGTCCCCCTTAAAACTAGTAACTTTTCAAGCCAGGCACACGGTAAATGGGCCAGAGTAACACATCCAAGTGAAGAATGTGTTGTCTCCAAAATCCAAACAGTCCCTCTAGGCCTTGTGCCTGTTTTGGTTGTCACAGGGGTCAGATGCAACAATTTATCCTTTAGCTTAGATGACA
Organism: Hydrochoerus hydrochaeris; assembly: GCA_004027455.1. Lineage (NCBI taxonomy): Eukaryota > Metazoa > Chordata > Mammalia > Rodentia > Hydrochaeridae > Hydrochoerus > Hydrochoerus hydrochaeris. The sequence continues at coordinate 59,844 of PVLA01009997.1, forward strand.
TATCTCTGCATACTCCATATCACTGGACTCCTAGAAATTTTACTGAGGTAGAGAGCCCTTAAAATGAATTAAATTTATTTCCCATTCTCTGATATGCAAATGATTCATCAACAAGTCAAATGTAGTTGCTATCTCTTGTCATCATTGTAGTAGATCAGTGCAATATTTTATGGAAAGAAAGGTGATTGAGATTCTTGCAAACTAAGTTGTGATACAGGGCTGGAGAGTTGATATAACCCACAGGTAGGACAACAAAGGTGTACTTCTGGCATTGTCAGATAAAAACAATTGCTCTTGGTGGAATTTATTCATAGATATGGAGAAAAAGTCACTTGCCAAATCATTAGCTATATACCAGTTATTAGGAAACGTGTTGATCTGCTCAAGCAAGGAAATCACATCTAGTATAGCAGTTGCAATTAGAGTCACCACTTGATTAAACTTATGGTGATCAATTTTCCAAGACCCATCTATCTTCTGCACAGGCCAAATAGAAGAGTTAAATGGGGATGTGATGGGAACCAGCATTCCTGCATCTTTTGAGTTCTTGCTGGTGACATCAGTCTGCAATCCCTCCAGAGATGTGATATTGTTTTTGATTTACTATTTTCTTGGGTAGAGACAACTCTACTGGCTTCCATTTGGCTTTTCCCACTATTGTAACCTTCATACCACAGGTTTGGGAATTAGTATAGGGATTTGGCTAAATACTATGTATATTATATTTTCACATTCTAAAACTGGGAAAATAACCATATAATAGATTCAGGAAACTAGTGGACTCACTCTAATTTGGACCTTGAATGAAATTCCATTGATCATTTGACTTTCCTAGGTCTCTTATTCTTACTGGAGGGCTGAAATGGTATTTTAGATCTCCTGGATTCATTATTAGTTCAGAACCAATGCAGTCCTCAAAATACATCACCATTTCCTTTTCCCCAATATATGGTTACCCTGGTTAAAGGTCCCTTTGAGGAAGAATGGGAGAAAGACTATAGTATGATTCTTTGGTAATGTATCAGGGTCTTCCTCCTTCAAGTTTACCTGGCATCCCTTTCATTCAAAGGGTTCTGAGTTTTTAAACTGGTGTAAGTCTGGGAATTGATGTGAGGCTATGATTCTCAGTTGCTAAGATTTGAGGTAGATTTTTGTTCATTTGCCCTAAGAGCTTTCTGCTTCTATAAACTCAGTAAAAATTTAGTAGGCTTTTTATCTATTTTAATTCTGGAAACACCATAAATAATTGGTCAATGCCATAGATCTCCGCGTGTCAGATCACTTATTGTTTTGCCTCCGCTGTGCATTGTAATAAGTACATCATTATGGCTTATACCCAGATATGCTCCAAGAGCCTATGCATGCATATGTGAGGCTTTTCAGAGCTTGCTGGATTTGAAATGTGTGATACTTGGATTAAGGGCATTTTTACTAAATTAACCCACTGGCTGAAATTAGCATAATTCTGGGTGTAGCTGAAAGGATTTACTAAGTACAGAAGCCATACTTTGGGAATGGGTGGCACTACCTAAAAGAGTTTTAGATGAGTTAAAAGGGAAATCCAGGTTTGCTGCTGCTGCTGCTTTCTGTTTGCCTTGCCATGGACTGTTCCTCCTCTGTGATAGCCTTTTGCCATGCCACTCTGCCTTGGAGCCAGCTAACTATGAACTGAAAACTCTACAAACTGTATGCCAAAATCAACCATTCCTCCTTTAACTTGTGGGTGTTTGGTATTATGTCTCAGCAACAAGGAAAGTAAGTAAGACATGTGCTCACCTTGCCTTTGGTGGTTGAGGGCTGCCACTTGACACCTGCCATTCTGGAACCAAATTATACTTATTACATTTAAGTTTCCCAGTTGACTGTGATCCTCATCATAAGGTCTGGCATTCAGAGAAGAGCAATGATAGAGTGCTTCAAAATACTGATGCTCACTTCATAAATTTGTTTTTTAATGAGATATTAGTGGAGAGTATATTTTTCTGAAACTTTCCAATTTCTAGAAGTAGGTTTTATCTGGCAAATCCATTCTATTATTTCCATTTCTCTGGGCTTTTGAATACCCTCATCAACAGTAAATGAGGGAATATCAGACATCTCCAGCTCATTCAGTGGGGGTCATCCTCAGTTGTTCCATATTTCAGCCAACCAATCAAATTATTAACACCCTTTTAAAACTCCATATCAAGAAATGTCACCTTATTCAGATTTATGTTTTACTTACTATTATCCCACAGTCTTAAAATCTATTCCCAAGATCTCTGCTTGTAGGAATGGGAAAACTCAAGAAATTCTTTCAGAGTGTGCTATACCTCATCAAAGGTCAGGCTGGGTAGCTCACCTTTAGGAGCCTTCTGAGTGCTGAGCTTAGTTATAGGCCTAGAGGCCAAAGTGGGTGGTGAGAGCGAGTCTTAAGACGCATCATCATTGTCTTGTTTAGTGACTGCATCTGGGAAGGTCTTTCCTATGTCCTTAGGCAAGGTGGAATTAGTTTCCTCAGGCAAAAGTGGAGAGACGTGGGGGTGAGGCTGCCTCTGCTACTGAGGGTGGGGTAATCTCTTCCACTGTCAAAACAATTCCCTCAGAATTTAGGAGTTCAATATCCCCAGCCTTGTCAGGTTCCTCCCAAAATCTCCATCCCAATTTATGGGATCCTTTTCCTTTCCAAAGAACACCCTTACTTGAACTGCAGACTTCCTATGAGGCTGAGCATGAAACTTGCACTGTAATTCGAACAATTGCATTATGAGAACTGATGTTTGGCTTTCAGCAACTTCAGTGCTATGGTTAAAGAAGAGAAGATTCTCCTTTGGGACAATCTGGAAGGCTTCAGTTTGTTTAAATGTGTCTGTGGCTGGGAATTTCAACATTTGAAGTTGTTATTTTCCTTTATTATCTTTCAGCATGCTTAGAAACCTTTAACTTGTGTATGTGTGGAGCTCATTCTTTTCATTTAGTAGTTTGTTTTGAAATATAAGAGCAACCATCTAACATCATTATATTCTTACTTTTCCAAAAATATTCAAAAGTATCACATGTAGAGTCACTAAATTCTTTGCATCTCGAAAGTGACAAATTAGGATAATCAAATGGATCTATGCCATATAGTCCTTGAAATTATCATGCCAAAGAGTATCAGTACTCTCTACATTATCAGAAGAGAACATGGCAACTTTAGGTTTCATCAAATTAGAGAGCAGCTACTTCAGGAACTATTAAACTGATTAGAAAAATTCATTCTTAGAATTCTAACTCTCTAGAATTACACCTAGTCTATATTAGTTAGAGTTTTCTGGTGAGAAGAATTAATTGTATACATAATATTAATAAAACTATTACATTTGTAATATCATATTATAATATTGTAGCAAATGCAGTCTTCATTATTAGAGGCAATTGAATAGTTTCAGTTGTTTGGCATAAATGCTGTCCGGATTTTACAGCATGCCAATGGTGTGTGTGTGTGTGTGTGTGTGTGTGTGTGTATTTAAAATTTCACAAGGGGTAGGATCAGAATCATCTGTGAGAGCCAAGGTGAGAGAGTCAGACTGGAGATCCAGGAGCTAATCAGTACAAGGAGCCAGAAGCTGCAGAATGAGAGGAATCAAGGATGCAGCACCTGTCCAAGGTCGAAAGCCTGGAAGCTTGCTGCAGAGCTGCTGGTGTAAGCCTGCATTAGAAGGCTGAAGAAACTGGCGACCAAGGTCCAAAGCTAATGGTAAATTTGGCATGCTCCCAAACATAGGGACGCTTGCATCTTCTCTTCCTTTTTATTACTTCTAAGATAAACATTTTGATTGGTGCCACCCACATCTGGGGTGGGTGTTTCCCCCTCAGTTTGTGGCCTACATATCATTCACCTACAGACACACCCAGAACCATATTTTATTAATTTGCTAGGTGTTTCTTAATCCATTCAGGTTGACATCATGATTAACAGTCACAGATTCTACTGTTGCAGTGTCCAGGGAGGAGAAGCTAAGAGTCTCAGAGAGACTGGAACTCTGTGGTGTCCATGAGGGAGAAACACATGTGAGGCTCAGGCAGACTGGAACTCTCCAGTGTGCAGGGAGGGTTAGAAGCAAGCCCAGTCTTCATTACTGGATGCAGGTGGACAGTTTCAGTTGCTTGGCATGAATGCTGTCCAGATTTTACTGCAAGCCATTGCTTTTCAGACCACCATTTATTCCTTTCCCTTTGATATAATGTCACATTTGGTGCCTGTGGCATCTGGGCACTACCTGCCTTCTTGCTTGACAGTCTTATCCTGTGACAGCTACATCCTTGGCACAGGCCTGACTGACAGAATGAGTGTGTGAACACATGCACCCCGTTTCACTGGGAAACAAGGACTTTTCTGAGGAGGCTCCTTATTTTATCATGGAAAAGTAGACTAGACTGCTGTTAACCAAGACATCTGATGAAGCCAATGCCCCTTGTGACACAGGGAGACAGAGTTGAAGGGGAGCTCTCAGTTTGAATTTCACTGAATGTGAATTTAAGTCAGGAATTTAATGGCATTTCAAACTGGTTTTTATATTTAAGCAATTAGTTAAAGGCACTCAGACACAGGATAGCCAAGAACACTAATAGGTTTTTAATGACCAGTTATTTATTGAATTTTGAGTTAAATTCAATTGCTTCCTTCAAATGTGACTCATTGCTGATTAATAAAACTATGTTTCCTATTTATGTGATATGAATACTCATCATCCCATGATACTTTATAGGTACAAAAAGACTTCATAAATGTGGGTACAAATCATATTTAACTTGTACCAATAGATTAAGACTTAACTGCACTAATCTCGATGCAATTGGTTGATATTAAAAGGACACTGAATTTTATTTTTATGAGGCAATACTCTTGGAATGATTCTTACATTTTTCCTTACTTTCTTCTCCTTATAAAGAGAACCTTTGATGTTACATTCTGCAGCTTCAACTGTCAGAAGTTGAACTCATAGATCCTAAAACCCAAATTTCCCTAAGATCTGTGTCAACAATTCTTTACAAAAGACCCTGCCAACAGGAGCTGGCCACAGGCTAGCTTTCCTTAAGGCTGCTGTCTCTCTACCTACCTCACCCCTACCTCCAGATCTTCCCTTGCCTGAAATATTGATGTTACCTAAGAGTTTCTGGACTTCCCCACATGGGTATTTGTTGCAGCAGCAGCAGAAAGTGCATTGTAAATGAGTCCTGGTTCCCAGGGAGGGCATGGGAATCTCTATACCTGATGAGGCAATGCCTTGGTGAGCACTGGAGCTGCTCCTGGGCACAGAATGAGGACGCTAAAGTGACAGTGGGCACAAGCAGGTGGCATTCACTGTTACTGGAAGGCAGCAGATTTCCAGCACAGCTGTCCTTCATCTTGTGATCACTATGCCTGGTGTTTAGAGAGGACCAGAGTATCTTTCTTTGAAGCTACAGGCAGATCAGTATCATCCCCAATCAAAATAACACTGGGAACAGAGGAAGACATCCTGTCAACACCTTATCTTGGCAATGCTTAGAATTTAAATATTCTATTACCAAAAGTATAGACTCTAAGTATTGTAGAAAAAATTGGCCCAACCTCTTGCCAATGCAGGAGTTTCCTCTGTGATCTGACTGTGGTAGAGGCAACAGAAGTCACTAAACTATGTTTTAAAAAAAATTTTAAATAGGGAAAAAGCCAAAACAAACACAAGAAAAACAAGAAACAAAAGAGACAAATAAACAACAAAAACCCATAACAATAGTAATATAGGCTTTCAAAACAAGGTGGTAGGAACATAACAAAGGTTGTTATTTTACATAGTTATCTTTAAAAGAGTTACTCAGATTACCAGATATAGACATTCAAAATTGATCTAATCCTACGATTAACTGTTTTGTTCCAAGAACTAATAGAATTAATTGTACAATCATCTTAGCTGTCTTAAGTGTATATATACAAATTTATATCTTTTTCCTTTCTTCTTTTCTCCTTTTCCTTATCTGTTTCTTACCCTTTCACAATATTTATTTATTTATTTATTTATTACTTTTTTTATTTAAAGAGAAAAAAAAACATGTACAGGGTGGAGATAATACAGAATTAAAAAAAAGATAAATAGTAAGAAATCACTAGTTGATAAATTACACATTGTCCTCCTAGAAATAGTTGTTCAAGTTACAAAATTAAAGTATATAAAGTAGATATTCAAACAGTGAGACTGTAAATAGCTACGCATGCATGAGCCTCTACATGTATTTCTATCCTTTCTGTATTAGAGGGAGAAACAAAACCTAGCAAGACAAAACAAAACAAATTCCTATGAAAACATGAAACCAAAAAGTCATATAAAACTACAGTACAAGGTGATCTACAATGATTACTGTGTTGTTTCTTACTATCTTCAATAGAATTGTCTATATCATCAGGCATAATTGAATATAGCAGTACATAACAATATTAGTAAAAATGAAACATTGTAGACAGTATAAAACTTCAAAGGCAGGTAATAATCAAACCAGAGTGGATATTCTAGTGAATCTTGTCATCTTCAGTGCAGTTGCCTATACTCTCAGACTTGATACTATCAATCTTAACAGCTTTGAATAAAATCTATCAATAAAAAACAGTGATCTAACAAACCAGATTTGATTACGATCAGTCATGGTAAAACAGTGTATGTTATACAGAGCTTTAAATTAAGTTAATAGGAAATTAAGGATGATTACTGTACTATATCCTGCTATTTTCGGGATAACTGTCTGTGCCTTCAAATCTAGTATAAGTAGAATGACTGGAACAGAATATAATACATCTAAGCAGAGTGGTGTGAGTAATGTGGGTTTTAAATCCTGGTACATTATTAACAGTATAGCATATCAAGGCCATCTATGTTAGAGATTCTAGCCATCCTTCTCTGCCTCATGTCTGCTATGCTGTTTTACTGCCTTTGTCTCACAATATTTATTGAAGATTTTGTAATTTATTTACTCTCATTTTCTTACACTAGGAAGACAATATGGTATTTACACATGTGAGTTTGATTTATTTCACTTATGAATATGGTCTCAAGTTACATCCATTTACCCGTAAAAACCTCAACGTGATCCTTCTTTATAGCTGAATAGTACTCCATTGTATAAAAATACCACATCTTTTTTATCCATTCCTCAGTTGATGGGCATCTAGGTTGTTTTCAAGATTTGGCTATTGCAAATTGTGCAGCTATAAACATGGGTGCACATATATCACTGTGATATGATGTTTTCAATTCTTCTGGGAATATGCCCAGAAGTAGGATAGCTGGGTCAAATGGCCAGATTTTTAGGAACTTCCACACTGATTTCCACAATGCTTTCACCAGTTTACATTCCCACCAACAGTGCAGAAAAGTTCCTTTTTCCTCACAGCCTCTCCAGCATTTGTTATTGGTTGTTTGCTTGAGCCTGGCCATTCTTTCTGGAGTGAGATGGAATCTCAGTGTTGTTTTAATTTACATTTCTCTAATGACTAATGATGCCAAACATTTTCCATATATTTATTTGCCATTTGTATTTCCTCAGCTGAGAAGTATATATTCATCTCAGATGCCCATTTTTGGATTAGCTCTTTGAATGTTGGGGGCCTGATTTTTAAAAAAATTCTTTATATGTTCTAGATAGAAGTCCTTCACCTGAGAGATTTTTTTCCCAATTTGTGGGTTTTCTTTTCACTCTGAGAGATTTCTTTTGATATGCCACAACTTTTTAATAAGACAAGATCCCAGTTGTTGATTCTGGGAAACATTTTGTGTGTAGTTTGATTTTTGTTCATGAATTTTCTGCCTACTCCTATGTCTTCAAGGTTTCTACCTAGCAGGCATTCTGAACCAAATAACCAAAGATGAACAATGGCTACTATATTATCTCATTTTCCATAAAAATTTTGTTTGTACTATCACGCATATTAAAATCCAGTAAGACACAACATGATAGAACCAATGGTAATAGAAAAACAAAAGCATGGTAGGACTTCAGAGCAAGATGATATTAAATCAATAATGGCTGCCATATTGTTTTTTCTTCAAAGTAACTATTCATATCATCACACATATTAAGACAAAATGAAACAGAATAAAACCATTCCAACCAATGAATGAAAACATAAGACTTCAAAGCAATATAATAGTGAACCATGATTACCATAAAATCTTCTGTACTCTTAACATTTCTTACACTAGGGAGTCTATACAGTATTTATACATGTGAGTTTGATTTATTTCATTTATGAGTATGGTATCAAGTTGCATCCATTTATTTATAAATATCTCAGTGTGATCATTCTTTATAGCTGAGTAGTACTCCATTGTATAAAAGTACCACAATTTTTTTATCCATTCCTCGGTTGATGGGCACTTAGGTTGTTTTCAAGATTGGACTATTACAAATTGTGCCACTATAAACATGGATGCACATATATCACTGTAGTAAGATGTTTTCAGTTCTTCTGGGAATATGCCTAAGAGTGGAATAGCTGGGTCAAATGGGACCTCCAACCCCAGATTTTTGAGGAATCTCCAGATTGACCTCCACAGTGGTTGCACCAGTCTACACTCCCACCAACAGTGCAGAAGAGTTCCTTTATCCCCACAGCCTCTCCAGCATTTGTTGTTGGTAGTTTTGTTGATCCTGGCCATTCTTTCTGGAGTGAGATGG
>PVLA01009998.1:0-68469 GCA_004027455.1 Hydrochoerus hydrochaeris
CTCTCCCCTCCCTCTCCCCTCCCTCTCCCCTCCCTCTCCCATCCCCTCATCTCCTCTCTTCCTCCTCTCCTCTCTTTCCCTTTCTCCTCTCCTCTTCTTCTTGTGGTACTGGGGATTGAGCCCATGGCCTGGTGCACAGCTAGGCAAGTGCTCTACCCCTGAGCTAATCCCCACCCTGCTCCTTTTTTATCCTGTTATTGTGGCACATTTCAGACTTGCAATATAGAAGAATAGTACATTGAATTCCCACTTGGTTTTTCCTTCTTCTTCTTCTTCTTGTTTTTTTTTTTTTTTTTTTTGGTACTGGGGATCGAACTCACAACCTTGCACTTGCCAAGCAGGCGCTTAGGCAACTGAGCTAAATCCCTGCCCCCCTCCCCCTTTTTGAGACAAGGTCTATGCAGTTCAGGCTGGCCTTCAACTTGCTGTGTAGTCCAGACTGGCCTTGAACTCATAGCAATCCTCTTGCCTCAACCTCCCAAGTGCTAGGATTATTGACATGAGCCACCATGCCTGGCTCTTTTCTCTCTTTTTTTCTTTCACCTTCTTTCTTGACAAGCTCTCACTATGTAGTTCTGGCTGGCCTTGGACTCATATGATTCTCCTGCCTCAGCCTCCCAAATGCCAGGATTACAGGTGTGTACCTAATGTCTATCTTCCACTAGATTATCTTGAAGCCAACCACAGACATCATATCTATTATTTCATTTGTAAATATTTAAGGTCATGTCCACACAATATGAGCACCTTTAAAAGCATAGCTACCAAATCATACCTAAAAATAGTGAATTTTTTAGCATATTGAATACTCAGCTGATAATCAAATTTTCTTGTCTCAAACATATTTATAGTTTATTTGTTGAGTCAGTGTCCAAATAAGATTACATTTGATTAATGTTTCTTTTAAGCTATTTAACTTAATTCCTTTCCCCCCTCTTCTTGTAATGAATCTGTTAAGAAAGTGGGCCCCCTGCCCTACAGTTTCTCACCACTAGATTTCGTTGCCTCCCTCGCTGTCATGTCCCTTACCTGTTCCTCTGTCCTCTGCAGCTGTTGTACATAGGTAGATGTTATGGTAGGGATGGAAAGTGTGCGCCAGAGACCCACCATTGGCCCCCAGCCAGTGGTGCTGTTGGGCAGTGGCCCAGGCTCCGTGGGAGGCGCCTAATGGGAGGAGGTTATGCCACTGGGGTTGTGGCTGTGTAAGAAGTAAGCCACACACTGTCCCACTGCTTTCTTTGTGCTTCCTGGCCAGTACCAGGAAGTGTTCAGACTTCTGCCACAAGTTCTCTGATGCAGTGTATTATGTTGCCCCAGGCCCAAAACAATAAGGCCCAGTGACCATGGGCTGAAACTTCCAAAGCTGTGAGCTAAAATAAATATTTTCTTTTGGTCCTGGGGATCAAACTCATGACCTGACACTTCCCAGGCAGGCTCTTACACCACTGAGCTAAATCCCTGGCCAATATTTTCTTCTTTTAAATTGAACAATCGCAGGTATTTGTAATTGTGATAGAAACAGCATAGTCTGCTGTAATTGTGACTGACAGCAGACCTAGAATCTTGGTTAGGTAGAGCTGCTGATTTGGTCAGAACACTTCTCCATAGTGCTGTGTAGTTCCGTTAGGATGCTCTATTGTCTGGGTTACTTTTCTTTTACATTTTAACAGCCACTTATGGTCATTGCCTAGAGCCATTATTCATTAGGGTTTGCAAAGCTGTACTGTACTGCCTGTAACTCTTCATGAATTAACTAAATATTTATCAAGAGAAATGTTCACGATCAACTTGGTTCTTCCAAGGTAAGACTGGTAAAGGTAGGCAATGTAAATGAGGGATTTTTCTTGTATTTATGACCGTGGCACTCAAAATAGTCAATTAGGAAACAAATGATATTGTGAGTTCTGAAAGATACTAGGAAGAGTCTTCCCAAGAAGAAGGGACGAAAATAATGACTGACAAATGTACCAGCTGCCTAGCACGCCATTCACTTCTTCACGTGCATTTGTTTAACTCCTGCTCACTGAGGTGGCTGCTCTGAGTGAGGGAGGCAGAGGAACAAAATGTGATTTCTACTCTCAGGCAGGCTGGGTGACAAGTGCTCCCCGCCCCACAGTTCTTCCAGCCTGAGTTGCAGGAAAGAAGGAAAAGGCAAAGGAGGGCTGGCAGGCTGGACACTCTGAGAAGATCTCACTGGCAAGGGCCAGGTCCCCATGGGAGAACACAGCAGGGTTGAGCTGCCCACTGGTGCCACTGCAGGTGCCAGGGGCCAGGGAACAGTGTGGCACTGCCTCATGGAAGGTGCATACTTGACAGGAACCCTGGTAAGTGCCAAGTACTCTGGTAGAGAGAAGTAAAGACCTAGTTTCTGTCCTAATTTCAGTCTGATTTGAGAAAAAAAAAGAAAAACAAAAAATACAAATAAACCCAAAACTCATGCAATCATCAAGCATTGGGTGTAATAATTTGACATTTTCCTAGGGGTTTATGTCAGAAGAACAGGTTCTCTAGCCATCTTGGCATCTCCACGTTCTAGAGACCCTGTCCCTCTGCACCCCTCCTCCCACCCAGAGCCAGCTTCATTTAGCCACATGGGCCTGCCTGGGAGTGGAAGGTGGCTGCTCTCAGCACCTTCCTACAGCTGCATGTCACCACCTCCTGGATGGCTTCCCTGGCCCAGCCCTGGACATCGGCAGGCATTTGGCCTCCTAGGATACCTGGTCTGTGCTTCTTTCTATCCCAGAAAACACAAATTTATTTGTCAGTCTGTCACTCTTCCTCACGCTGAACTCCCAGAGGGCAGGGGCTGTGTTCTTACTCATCTTTTTTTTTCTCTTTCCCCTGAAGAGACCTTGGGTGCCCAGAATCCTGGGGTCAAGCGACCTTTCAACCTCACTCTGGAGTGGCCTTGGCCAATCTTTGTACTCTTAATTACTGAGTACAGTATGCCTGGCAGAAAGTATTTATTGAACAAGTGCCTGGGTTTCCATATTTTAGGTGAAGGTTTAGTCTGGTAAGGGATAGGACATTCAGTTATTTTTAGTCATTGACACTTGAGAGAGAGCTGGTCCAGATTGAAAGATAGTTCTGTTAGAAGTGCAAACAGGGCAGGAGGAAATCCTGGACTGTGTTATAACGCCCTGTGTGTGTATTCAAGAGCAGCGAGGTGTCAGCACATAGAGGAGGGAATTTCAGAACAGGAGAGAGCTTGGGAGGCTCCAGGGCAAAAGCCCCGGGCACAGTCTTGCTGGGTGGAGCTTCCCGGGGTGCCGGGCTTGCCCGGGTTCAGGGTGTAGGACCGGTCCCGCTCCGGGAGTCTCTCAGGGCGGAAGCGGGGCTCGCCCCGGGCAGGGGCTTCCTCGCTTTGTACCTCGCAGCTTGCGCCACTTCCCCCGCGGCGGCCCGCCGGAAGCCGCGGCGGTCGGCCGGGATAGGAGGGGCGGGCGGCAGACTGCAGGGCGCAGGCTGCCCGCGCACGAGCCTTCCGAGCGCACCGGGGCGCACACGGGTCACGGAGCTGTCTCCCAGCCAGCCCACGTCCCACGCAGTTAGGCCCGCGAGCTCTCACGGTCGCTTTTTGCAGAAGCCCTGCACTGGGTGACTGGTCCTGAGAAGCAATTAAGCGTGGCTTGATGGGGCCTGAGCTGGCGGGTTTAACAGCAGCTGCAGGGCTGCTGTCCCAGAGCAGGCGTGGCTTTGGGGCGGGGTGAAGTCTTCTTGGAGAGCACGACTGATGTGGAGGTGTCTGGCACGTTCATTAAGGCAGTGGGGTGGGGGTGGGGGTGGCGGCGGGGGAAGGCAGTGGGGCTGCCAGGGTTTCACTTTTCTAAGTGAAATAGATTTCATGGGTCCTGGCACTGGACAAAGACCCCTGCATGTTATGTCGGAAGGAATGACCTTTTCTTAATCTGATGACGATCTGAACAACCAACACAATTGTGCAGCCCCCCCCCCGTGCTCCTGCACACCATTGCACGCATACCGTACACACTTGTGTGCCTACAAATGAATACAGAGTGCACACACAGTTGTACATACAGCTGCAGGTGTGCTAATGCCACCCTCTAGGTTTAGTCTCAGGAACACTATACCAGCAGAAGGCCTGGTGTATTTATGGCCACCTGTCTTTACTCTGTTTTAGCCTTGGCAGGTTATGAGCCTTGCAGATTTTCTTTGGCTCCTGGAACTTTTTGGAGTAGGATGTTTAAAACTTGAAATTGTACCAGCTCTCTGGGAAAGGAGGCTTCTAGTACTGGTACCTGGGTTTGCTTTGGCTGTTCCCCAAGGACTCTAAGCATCACCCCATGATTGGTAGAATTTGCCATTCATTACTTCACACATTCAAATGGCCTATTCAGGGTGTTACCTCTAGAGGAACCTGTGATCTGGAGAAGAGAAAGGCCTAGTACTTGTTCTGGAGAAAGTAGTTTAGTGGGGAGTTGGATAGGTAAATAGACAAAAGCAAGTTTTTCTGATAAATTCCTTGGGGACCATGGGGGAGGTTCTCCTGCAGGAGATTATTCTGGGGCTGAGTCTGGGTGGGTAAGAACCCAGGAGGCAGTCTAGGAACAGGAAGCCTGGTGCAAAGGCACAGAGCGGAGGGAGGGAACCGAGCTCTGAGGGACCACCTGTGACTGGGATTGGCAGTGCTCAGTGTAGGGAAGGGCAGTGGGCAGTGGGGGTGATGCTGGACAGGTTAACGAGGTCTCTATCACTGTGGGCCTAAGATGTCTCCTTTTGGGGCTTGGCCTTTCTCCTGAGGCTTCTGGGGGTGTCAAGTGGGAGTGAGAGAGAGGGTATGTGTGTCTGGGGAGGCAGTTCTGGCTGAGGTATGGCAGAGGCAGAGGATGCTAACCTGCAGCTGATGCAGGTGCGAGGAGAGGAGAGGAGACAGGCCTAACTAAACCAGGAGCAGGTTGGTGGGGAGAACAGTTAGAAGGTGCTATCCAGGAGACTTAATGACTGCTTAGTGTGGGAGTGAGGGAGGAGTCAGAACAACTCCCAGGTTTCCAGATTGGTCATAAGGTGTAGGTTGTAGCATTTCCTGAGACAGGGAGGATCAGAGGCCTCGGTTCCTGGGAGCAATGGTTATGGCTGTGCAGAGAGCATTGCATTTGAGATGCCTGAGGGACAAGAGGAGTCCAGGAGGCAGCCAGATGCAGGAGAGAGAGTAGAGTATTTAACCCAGGGCAGCAAACCTATGGCACAGGGGTTTGTTGTGTTTTCCTTTTAAGACAAAAGATGTTGATGTAGAATTTGTTTTTCTTTTTCTTTTAAAGATAGTAACATACAACAAAACAAGACAGAACAGAGACAATCAAGACAATGCAGTGAACTTGGTACAGAATTTCAGAGCAGGATAATGGGATCATAATGATAGGTTCCATAGTATATCTTGTTATCTTCACAATAGTTGTCCATTCAATCAGGTATAGCAAAATCAAGCCAAAAATAGAACACTATAAAAATAATCAAAAAAGAATATTAAATAGAGCAAAACAATCAAAACAAAGCAAAACAGTGAAAACAATGTTGGCCTTCAAAGAGAAGATAGAAGAAAATCCTCCATATTTGTTATATTGCATACTGTCATCCTCCCAAGAGATGCTCAGACCTCTGGCCCCAGGTCAGCATAATCAACCCAACAATACAAGCATTTAGTTGCTTTATGTGCCTCAGTTGCTATCAACTCCAGCTGTCCTCATATAGTTGCTAACATGGGGGGGACAGAGGACATTTGATTCTCAGCCTGCTTGCTATAGGTAGGCTCACGGGACACACTGCCTTGTCCCTAGCTTGCCCATGGCTTGCACTGCTTACCAGCAAGGATGGCTCATTGCTTTTTAGTCTGTCCCCCATGTTCCAACATGGCTGATTCTTGGGAGACGCTGATTTGTTTTCCTAGAATTGTTTTCTAAACTAAAATGTCAGTATTCAGTTTTAATTGCAGTGTTGCCACTTGGCAATAAATAAGTGGTTTTGGGTTGCAGTTTGGCACTCAGCCTCTAAAAGATTTGCCATCATTGATTTATTTAGCCTATAGATGGGACAAGATGAAGCTACCCAGGAAGGTGTAGAGAGAGAAGAGGAAAACACTGAAAAGAAGACATGGGAAGAATCTGTAAAGTGTTGGAGCAGGAGTAGCCTGAGAAGACAGAGGTGCCCAGGAGTGAGTGGTGTCATCTGAGCCTTGGTGGATGGGTGGCCAGGACCTGCTCAGTCCCTCCCTAAGATCTGCCGTCATGGCTTCCCAGGCTTGAGGAAGCTTTGCCCCTTCATGTGGCAACTAGTATTTCAGCAGTAACCAAATCTCTTTGACAGTAAAAATTCAGCTGCTGCAGGAGGCTGGTTGTCAGGGCAGCTTTCATATGTGTTTTATTTTATTTAGTTATTTATTTATTTTTTGAGTTTTTGAGGCAGGTCTTGCTATGTCATTCAGGCTGGCCTTGAACTCACTATATAGCTCAGACTAGCCTTGAACTCATGCCTGTTCTCCAGCCTCAGCCTTCCAAGTGCTGAGATTACAGGCATGTATCACCATATGCAGCTATTTTTATTTGATTCATTTATTTACTTTACAATTCTGTGGGTTGAATCTAGGGCTTCACACATGCTTGGCAATTATTTTAACACTGATCCACATACCCAGCCCCATTCTTAAGTTTTTCAAACAGTTCCTGTTTATGCAATTCCCACTCAAGAGTTGGTGGTTTTATGTATATCATCTCATTCAATGTTCAAACAACTATTTTTGATAGATATTAATTTTCCTACTTTGCAAGTGAGGAAATCATGGCTCTGGGAAGGTTAAATGTCTCATAGCTGGTTATAGCGGAAGCTGGGATTGAAATTGGGTCTTCTTGCTTTACATATCTCAAGGGTCGTGTGTGTGTGTGTGTGTGTGTGTGTGTGTGTGTGTGTATTGCTCTTTGCTTTTTTTCTTTTGCATACATTAGAGGAGTGTCTCCTGGATTGGCATCTGGGTCTACCCTGGCTTGCCCACACCCTCCAAGCCACCAGGTCAAGGGACTTCAGAGGAGGCCTGTGTCCCAGATTAGCCCCAAAGACAACATGCTGCTGAAGAAGAAAGAGGAGGTACAGGCACAGTCGAGGCCTGCACTGGGACAGGCTTCCCGAGAATCAGTGGGGAACTTCCTCCTGGGAAAGCCATGAGAGGGGCAGTTCCTCTCCTGGGCCAGGCGGCTGAGAATCAGGGCCCCAGCTGTTCCTGCCCTGCTGCCCACAGCCCTAAGCACCCACCGGAGACAGGAGGCCCTGCCTGCTTACTCCCCATTGTCCCAGCACTCAGTGCTGCTTCCCATGTGCCTCCTGTTTACACAGGAAGCCTGCTTTTGGACGTTACCTCCCTCCCCTGAAGGCTGGCTTTAAACTTGCTTTCCTCACAGGCAGCTTCAATGAGTAGGACTGAAATAAGCTATCACTGCCCAATGACTTCAAAAATCCACAGAGTGGGTAAAAGCAAGGTCTTGCAGTGTGAATATCTGGGTTTGAATTGGGCCACTCCTTAGCTACAGGATCTGGGGTATTCACACCAATAGTATGTGTGCATATTCCTCTTCTGTAAGATGGAGAGTATTATTTACACCTGTCTTATATGTTTCATATAAAGATATACAAAACATGGAAGTAAAGTGCCTGGAACACAGTATATGCTCAATAAATGATCTTATAGTTGTTACTTGTTGCTAACCTCCTACTTTTAGTTGTATCATAGTCCATCTGGCTCTAATTCAAGTGAAAACTTTAAACAAAAGCCTCCAAATTCTGGTACTCCTTGAGCAGTAGAGCTCATGTCCTTTTCCCTTAAATATGAGTGGATTCTGACTACCTTGACATAGCGGAAGTGACGTTATGTAACTTCCTAGGCTTTGTTTTTGTTGCTAAAATGCTTACATTTGAGCCTTGAGCTACCAGGAAGAATCTGACTGCTTGGCAGTTTGGCAGACAGTGAAGATTATTCTTCTTTACGCGTTATAAGAGGGTGGGAAATTTTTTTTTTTTTGAGGGTAGATATAGTTTTTTCTCAGTTCAATAAAAATGTATTTAGTGGGGTTTCAGAATAATGTGCTGAACTCAAACTGGAATCTTCTCTTTTACCATTAAAAGATAACAAAAGTTAAAAAGATAAAATAAAAGATAAAAACATTACATTGTCAAAGGATATTCTTATTAGTCTAGAAATGGTGAAACATTCCTGACATAAAGATTAAAATAAGATGTGACAATTGTAAACTGAGATGCTTCTAAGTTGCATGCTGAAAACACATGCAAACTTATGTCACAGAAGAGACGCACACATTCAGGAATTGTCAACCAATACATATTTTCCAAGCACTCACATGCTAGGCCTTTGTCACTATTATCTGCGTATTTTTATATTCAATGTTTATTTAGACTTACCCACATGTTTTTCTTTTTTCTCACCCATTCCTTCCGAGTTCAGTTTCCTTCTTCCTGCAATACGTACATGAATAGTGCTTTCACCAAAGGTCTGTGAGTGTAACTCTTTGACTCAAATTTTTAAATTTCATTCTATTTCAGTGATAATATAACTAAATACAGACACTGAAGCTGACAGTTATTTTCCCCAGCAGATGGAAGATCCTTGACTATTCCCTTGTTTTCTGGCATCTGTGACCAGTGAAGACTGTGGTAATAAGCATAATTGTTCCTTTGTAGGCAATGTAACTCTTCTCTTTAGTCACTTTTAGTCTTTTGTTTTGTTTTACTATGTGTCTAGACATGAATTTATTTGTGTTTAATTTGCTTAAGGATTTGGATGACTCTTATGAAGATTCATGTTTTTCATTATTATTAAATAATTCTTGATGATTTTTTTTTTTTTGGTACCGGGGATCGAACGCACAACTTTGTGCTTGCCAGGCAGGTGCTTATGCCACTGAGCTAAATCCCAGGCCCAAAATTCTTGATGATTATATTTTGATGTTACCTCTTTTCAATTCTTTTTTCTTTCTACTTGCATATTTCTTGGGCCTTTTCATTTCTTTTTCCTAATTGTCTTTCATATTGTCAATCATGTTATCTCTTTGGATGACCTTGTGGGTAATTTCCATGTAGTTGTTTTCTAATTTACAAATTCTCTTTCCAGCCCCACTTAGTTTACAAATTTATTCAATGAAATTTTAATTTTGATGATTATATTTTTTAATTTCCAGAAGTTTCATTTGAGTATTTTAAAAAATATCCCTGGTATGTCATTATGGTTTCAATTTTCTTCTCTCTTATCATTTTAAACATTTGATTATGAAGTTCTTCAAAATGTTTAGTTATCAGAAGTTCTTCAAATGTCATTCCTATTTTTTTAATCTGCAAACTCTTGTTCATGGCAAACTTTGTATAATGCTATTTTCATAGGTGATTAATTTTTCTGAGAGGATTCTGTATTGTCTGAATTCTATGAATGGCCCTACAGAGAGGTTTTGTTTTGATTTTGCATAGTGCCCTGGAGGTTTAACCAGCCTGGATCTGTTTTTTGTTTATTTGTTAATTTTTGACTTTGGATCTGTGCACAACGTGGGTGGTATACATCCAAATCCACACTACCCCTTGGTACAAGCTCAGTGTTTTGACTTCTCATGGGAGACCAGGAAGATTAAAGCTATACATCTATGTGTCTGGGGTTGTGGAGGAGCTTTTCTAGCCCTCTTTGCACTGAGGGTGCATTTTTTCAAAAGTCGTGATTGATTGATTGATATTTCTGTTCCTGAGGATTGAATCTAGGACCTCATACATTCTAATCTATCCAGAGCCTCACACGTGCTCTACCACTTAGCCACATGATCAGCCCAACTAAAAATTCTGACCTTATTTAGAATTATCAATCCTAATTTATCTTGAATGAACCCCAAACCTTATCTCTTGGCTCTGTAAGAATGTTAGAACAGAAGCATCTCACTTTGATGGGGAATTTTCCAGTCTATCAGTCCCTTGCCCCTTTTCTAGGGATTCTTCAATGTCAGTGTGCTACTCTTATAGTTCCCTCTATTTCTGATATCTAGGGTTTTTTTTGTTTCTTGACAAATGAAAGTTGAAAACTTTGAAATTTCTCTTTTTCTTTTCTTCCTGCTTCCCTCTTTCCCATCCCTTCTTCTTTCCCTCCTTCCTTCCTTCCTTCCTTCCTTCCTTCCTTCCTTCCTTCCTTCCTTCCTTCCTTCTTTCCTGGGCTGGGGATTAAATCCAGGGCCTCATGAATGCTAGCCAAGTGCTGTACCACTGAGCTACATCTCCAGTTACACATTTTAAAAAATACATTTAAAATATACTGGGGCTTGAAGCCAGGCTCTTGCATAGGCTAAGCATACACTTTTTTGTCTGAGCTATAATCTTAGTCCCCCAGGCATTTTGTTTAGACACAGAGCAATTATAACATTTATGGGGAGACGTGACATTTCAATGCATATATATACACCATGTAATGTAGTAATTGGATCTGGGCAACTGCCATATTTATCACATCAGACATTTGTTATTTATTTGTGATTTGTGCTGGGAATTTTCAAAATCCTCTCTACTAGTTTTTTTTTTTTTTTCAGTGATAGGAATTGAACCCAGGGACTCTCATACTTTAGGCAATGACTTTACCACTAAGCCACACCCCCAGCTTTTTAAATAATCAACCAGATGTAATGGCACATGGCTGAACTCTTAGCACTCAGTGGGCTGAGCCAGAAAGATTGCTGTGAGTTTGAAGCCAGCCTGGGCTACATACTGAGTTCAAGGCCGGCCTGAACTGCATAGTGAGACCCTGTCTCAAAAAATAATTAATTGTTCTCAACTGTTACTTTATTGTACTATTGAGACAATTGTCTCAATTGTTACATTACTGTGCTATCAAATACTAGAACGATTAATTACTTTTCAATGTACAATTTCTGTAAGTTTGTGATGGGAGGCCTTTAAAAACTTGTTTTGTTTATATTTTTTAAAGTAACTGCAGGTCACGTCAAATGTTTCTAAGACTTTTGCATATATTCTCTGATATTATCCTCACAGAAACTCCATGACACAGTTATTTGTCAATTTCCTTGCATACATTAGCCTATTAAGGCTCGGAGAGTTTGAGTTGTGTCCCAGACCAGACAGGGAGGAAATGCCTCATCAGGATTTGAACCCAGGCTTCCCTGATTCCACCTACTATAGCTTTAGGAAGTTAATGATGACAACCCCTCCAGCCTTTCATGAGGAAGACGTCCACATTTGGCACATATACTGACTACCAAGACCCTGCTTCTCACTTGGCTATATTTGCTTTATTACTTACCTAGCTTAATGTTCATCCATCTTATCTTTGATGTGTTTCAATAATGATTACAGAGTCAGTATAGTTTACTCCTAAACAGTTCAGCATTCATATCACTAATTAGAGTAAAAATATTTTCTTTTTTTTCCCTCTAGGTACCAATGAACCAAACTTAACCCACCATTCTGTGAGTGTTGACTAATGCACATGCTTGTGTAATGTAAAGCCCCACCAATATGTGGACCTCTTTCTGGTCCTCTCCCAGGTTATCCCTGCACCTATCCAAAGGGGACAATTTTTTGATATTTTCTCCTATAGAACAGTTTTGCCTGTTTTAGAAATTCTTGAAAATGAATTCTTACCAGGTGTAGTCCCTTGGATAGGATTTCTTTCTTTCAGCATAATGATTTATAATAATACTGATTAATTCTTGTTGTATCTTTATCAGTAGTTTGCTTTTATTGCTAAGTAGTATTCAGTTGTTGGACAATGATAGTTTATTTTCCTGTCATTAGGCACCAAATTTGTATTTAGTTTTTGGATGACTATTGCGATAAAACTGGTATGTGTATTTTAATAAATACCATTATTTTAATAGCTTCTGTGATGTTAGTTTACGGAGAGTAGTGTGATGACAGTTCAGGGAGATGAGGAAGTTCAGACACGGACACAGATAATTTTCTTAAGGTGAGTATATGAAAGGTAAGAAAGAACAGTAGCTAGAGGACTGGCCGGGTACTCTGTATCAGTATCCATATCTCTATTTCTATCTGGGTCTTTATCTATATCTACTATATATGTTTATATGCATTCAAAGTTTAAATTTAAAAATTTTGATGCTGAAGAGCCTCATGTATGCTAAGCACAGTCTCCATCACAGAGTTGCACTTACAGCCTGCATCATGCATTTAATGGAAACAACCTGAACACGTTTCTGGGGGAAGAGGAGGAGGAAGAAGGGGATAGGAAGCCAGGTGTGTGTGTGTGTGTGTGTGTGTGTGTGTGTGTGTGTGTGCACAGGGTGTGTGTGGGGATGCAGAGCAGCATCTGTGGTTTGTCCAAGCAGTAAGGAAGGAGCTTCTCTGTGGTGGAGATGACTATGTGGACCTCACTATGGCAGAACTGCTGAGAGTCCTTCAAGATCTAAGCACCTGTGACTCACAGGATCGCTCATGCCTCCCTTGCAAACAGTTGCTTGTTTAAGCTGCTGGGCCAGAGATCATTTGCCGCCAAACACAAACAGCAAGTCAGGAGTGGAGGTTGACCTGCTCCTGTCCAAATCGCCCATACTTTGCTTCTGTCCAGGTTTGGTTTTCAACATTATTTGTTGAATTGATAAAAGAATGTGATTTTCTAAAATACCTGAGCTTGAGAGTGGGTTCAGCAAGTAGTTTTGACCTGTGGACTCTTGTGATTTTTCTCCTAGCTAGCTGTTTCTGGATGAGGTCAGGCCTAGCGTGTACTGCCTTTCCTAGTGGACTCAGTACAGGGTTTTTGTTGCTTTAAGACTTTGATTATTGATTTACATCACATGTACCTTTCTTTTAAATAAACTTGATGAGACATAATTCTCATAAAATAAAGTGCATTTATCTTAACTGTACATGTTTATGAATCTTGGCACATTTAAATACCCATATAATGAACACTTTAGACAAGAGGTAGAGCACTTTCATTACTCCAAAAACTTTCCTTTGTCCCTCCCTGGTCAATCCCACACCCCATTCTCAGCCCTGGAGTCTGTTGTAAAATCTTACCTTTTCAATTTATTGGTGATGAGGAGTCACTGCTTATTTGGCCCAGCCCCTGATTCTTTGCTATTGGTCTACAATATTATTTATGACCCTTGGACAGTCTCAGTCTTGGCATACCAGGAAGGGCAACTGATTAGCACAATATGTCACTTTGGCTAGAGTAGTACAATCAGCAATAGTAATAGCATCAAACACTCTATAGAATGACAAACTGTGGTAACTTAATTTGCATGCTTCAAGATTTAAAAGGTGCACTATCTTTCCCACTTCATTTCCTAACCAGTCAGTTTTTCACAGGCATCCAATGTTACCATCTTCCTGTGTATTCTTTTACTCATCTAGAAATAAAGGTACATGTGAGATTTTCCTCTAATCCTACAGCAAATAGATCTAACTTTGCATGTGAGTATAATCCTAAAAGTGGAATTGCTGAATTAAAGAAGTCATTGTACATGTGACTGTGACAGCTATTGCCAAATTGATCCATATTACTTCCACAGAGGATATGGATTTCCTCTCATTAATATTTTTTATAAAATTTCAAATATGGCAAAAAGTTGAAAGAATGAGATAATGACCACTTGCATAGTACTCTCTTTCTTCTTGGAATTTTATTTTAAAGACAATAAACAAGCAAAGTAAAACGAATAAAGCCAATTAAAAAAAACCAGTGTGATACAGGACTTCAAAAAAGATCATTTGAAATCAACAATGGTTACCATAATGCCTCTTGTTTTCAACATAGCTGCCCATACCTTCAGATACAGGAAAAAATCAAACAAAACAGAAAAGAACAGAGCAAATAAAAACAAAACAATGAACTCAATAAAGGACTTCAAAACAAGATAAGAGTAAATCCAAAATGACTACAAAAATATATTTTGTTATCTTTGAAATAGCTGTCCATGCCATTGGATATATCAAAAAGACACAACAGAATAAAACCCAGCCCAACAAAACAATGAAAGTGATACAGAACTTCAAAACAAGATAATAGGAAATTAACAATGGCTACCACCTTCAGAAGGAGATCTCAATAGATGCTACATTGCATATTGTTATCCTCTGAATAGCTGATCAGACTACCAGCTTTAGACCTGCAAAGTCAGTGAAACACTAAACACTACAAGCATGAAGTTGTATTTCACTTTAATAGCTATCATCTCAGCCTGTGTTTCTTTGGATCAGCTAGTTGCTTACAGTTGGGGGTAGGGGACAGTGGGTGGGTGGGCTCTTCTTGCCTCCCAGCCCACACACCAGAAGGGGGTGGCATCTGTTTATTCTCCAGCATCTGTTTATTATGAACACGTGGCACCAGTTCATAGGTAGGGCTTGCTTCTTGTTGACTTGTTTTCTTCCCCTGCAGTCTGCAAATGGCACCGACTCATGAGAAAAGGCTGTTGCCTGGATCTTCCCACAGCAGTCTGCGCATGGCACCGGCTTGCAGGGAGGGCTTGCTTCTTATTGACTTCTTGTTCTCTTAGTACTCTCTTTTGATAAGGATAAAAACTGGCTGACTCCAAGAAGCCAGAGACATTGAAGCCTGCACAAAAAAAGCAAACCAGCAAGTTTGTCTCTTTGTACATAGTAGGGACTTCCAGTTTCATGTTCTGAACCTCCAGTGAGAACACAATATTGGGACCTGCTGCAGTTGCTTGCTGAGAGGCAGCAGATGTGGCTGGGGATTACTGATGTCCGAGGAAGCTTGGCCCACAGAGTTCCTAATACTAGATGAGGGATGACTAGGTTGACGCAGGCCAACACCCTGTTGTGTACTTTTAACCTGTTATACACTGCAGCTGGAGTGGCCTTGAAATATGCCAGCTTCAAGCTCTTGTGTCAGTGGCTTCTTGAGGGACAACAAACACTTTCTCTTGCCCCCTACTGCCCAGAGTATTCTGGCTTCTGGCCTGGAACCTCCTCTGAGGCTCTCCTGGTCCCTGTGTTTCAGCTCTTTCCAGTCTTCTTCCTTCACCATGCTGCTCTCTGCACCTGGAAGCTCCTCCACCCTGCCCTTCAGGGCCCTGGTTTCTAGGTCACATCAGCCCATCCTTAAGGGCCGTGCTCCAAAGATGCTTCTGCCAGAGAACCCCTGCCCCCTGCCTCCTGCCACAGCGTTTATCACTATTCATACTTACATATTTCTCTGTTTTGATCCTTAGTGTGTATTTCTCCTCTTCCCCTGTAAGTGTCATGTAGAGACTGTACTTGTTTTATCATCATTATATTCTGTATTCTAACAAAAATAGGTGCTTAGTAGGTACCTGGGAAGTGTTTGTGAATATTTGGGGCATTTTGACAGCACAAACATGTAGTGAGTAGTTAGAATTGCGAGTGAATTCTCTTTTATTTCACATCTGTGAAATTCTCTTATTGAGCAGCTTTTTTTTTTTTTCTTTTGCAAGTGGTATTAAATTCAGGGCCTTGCACATGTTAGGCAAGCACCATACCACTGAGCTACATCTCCAGTCCTTTTCATTTCTTTATTTTGAGATAGGGTCTCATTAATTTCCTGGGATGCCCTTGAACCTGTGATACTTCTGTCTTAGCCTCTGGGAGTGAATTCTATTTGTGCCCCTTTGGCTTATCTAATTCTTTTTTTTTTTAAATTCAACATTATTGGTAATTTTTAAGATACAGGACTTTTCAAGCTGTGTAAAATTTTTCAACAAAAAAGATACTGAAAGGTGTAACATCACAAATTCAGAAATAAGATGGAAATGCATATTACTATCAGTGCTATGCCACATTTTTCTAGACATTCTGATCAACAAAATAAAATAAGAAAAAGAAGCAATAAATGAAAACACTGAAAAGAAAGGAAAAATTACTTTTAGATTATTTGAATGTCAACATAACAAATCCAAGTGACTTGATAAATGATAAGTATCAGCATTCACCAGATATATCCATATAAAGTCGATATGTAAAAAATGTTTTCTTTAACCTTGGGTTTTTTTTCTGGGTATATATGTTTGTATTTAAAAGAGACCAGGCTGATAGCAACAATAAAGATGTTAAAATATCCAAAGAAATGGAAATCCTATAAAGTGAACTCTTCCAACATATTGGAATGAAACTAGAAGCTGACACAGAAACATACTTAGAATACAATAAATTTTTTCTCTTTTTTTGCCTGTTAACTTTTTCATATAAGGGAAACTATTTGATGTTCAACCCCATGTGTCTAATTTATTGCATTTAATATTATGGTTCTCAAGGTGCGAACACTTTTCTACAAATGCTTCAAGTTTATCTTGACAGCAGAGTACCACTCTATTGTGTATAACTATCACATTTTCTTCATTCATCTGTTGATGAGCACAATGGCTGTTTCCAGGATTTAGTGATTATGAATTGTGATGCTATAAACATGGGTATGTATGCATCGCTGTATTAGGATGTTTTTAACTCTTTTGGGAAGATACCAAAGGGAAATAACTAGGCAAAATGGGATTTTTATGCTTAGCTGTTTTTTCATAAACCTCCATGCTGATTTCCGTAGTGGCTGTGTCAGTTTACACTCCCAGCAACAATGAAGAAGGGTTTCTTTCTCTCCACAGTATCACCAGCATTTGTTATTGGTTGATTTCTTGACAGCCGTTGTTTCTGGGTTGAGGTGGAATCTTAATGTTGTTTTAATTTACATTTCTTGAATGACCAGCGACTTTGAACATTTTTTCATATATTTTGTTGGCCAGTTTTATTTCTTCATCTGAGAAGTGTGTATTCCTTTCAGATGCCCATTTTTGACTGAATCTTTAAATTTGGCTTAGTTGATTTTGAGCTGTACCTTCTGCCACTGAAAAATGGTGTTATAACACTGCCTTCCAAAGCTGTTAAGAATGCCTTGGAAAGTGCTGGGCAAAGAGCAGGTGCTTGAGCCCTGGCAACTATCACAGAATCATCTTTGATGTAAAGCCAGTGAACACACTTGATCATGGGCAGCTTGTGGTCTTGGTGACCGATGACAGCTGGGCTCTTTGTCTGGGGTCAGACTGGGCCATAGGTGTGGGCTTACCTCCTGCCCTAGGAGGTAAGGGTCATGCTGCATCTGGAAGTTGAGGAGGTCACTGTGCCATTTGGCAGCTGCTACCAAGACCTTGGAGGGAAGACAGCTGGGGGCACCTCCAGCCACTAGTCTCTGCCAAGGCAGTGGAGAAAGCTGTAGAAGCCCTGGGAACAAGGGAGGACAGGGAAGCCAGGTGGTCTTAGGGAAGCTGCATGCCACTGGCAGGCGGGAAGGAACTGATGAGAATGTCAGGGTTCTGAAGTGGGGGAGTGGATAGGGTTTCTATTGCCTCCAGCTGCCCTAAGCCGCCTCTGCTGTTTTCCAGAGGGACCCAATTACCACTCCCTTGTGGAATCAGGGCTGCTGGAGATCCCAAGGAGATACGAGGCAGCTCCCAGCAGGGCGGCAGGAGCCTTTTAAGCTCCCTTAACCATCCACCTGTTCCTGATCATCTAAGATTTGGGGCCTTGTTTATGCAAAATGTTAGAACTTCTGAACATGGTCCCTCAGGTCTCCATGGAGCCTTAGCCTTTCAGAGTGCTCTCATAAGTGCCGACTCATTTGATCTTCATTGCATTTTGTGAGCTAGGGTTGGATGGCCTGTTTATTCAGGGACCCCGTGGAGGGAGGGGAATCCACTGACTAGCTACCTGTTAAGTAAGGGATACAGGGCTTCTGACTCTACAGAGCTTCTTCTTTGTGCCACTCAAACAGCCAGTCAACACATGGCAAGGCTTTCCTATCGTATCTCACCAAGCCTTTATCACTCATTTACATTACCTGCCTGGCTCTGGATGGTTTTTGAGGAACAGCCCCTGCCCCATGTGCTGCACATGCCCAGGTTATCCTGGGTGCTCTGGTGGTGCAGGCGACAGTGGAGTGCTCTCTGCTCCACAGGAGTGGAAGGCCAGGCATGCCGTCTGAGAATGTGGCCTGAAATGCTGGGTACACAAATAAGAGCCATGTGATGCCAGGCCTAAGGGTGCTGCACTGGGCCTTGAGTGGGTCTCTGTGGAAGGGTTCATCTGGCTGAGGAAAGGGAGGGCAGGCCAGTGGGAAGTCTATGATAGCAAGTGTGGGCAAGAAAGGGGGGATTGGAACTTTATAGGGTGTAAAGGACCTTCTGAGCAGAGTAGAAGGAAGTCTGGGAATCACATGGCTTTGAGTCCATTCGTAACACAGTGGGTTCAGGCCACAGACATTTACTGAGAACCTGCTATGTGGTACTTGACATAACTTTATTAAATTTTATTTTCATTATATGGAATGGAAATAGTTATTTTCTTATTTTACAGATGTGCAAATATGAATATATAGATGGGGCATGTAGTTGTTAACAACTTGCTTAAGCCCAATCTGGTTCTAAAGTGCATGCTTTTCCCCTCATAGAAGACTTCTCGGGAAAGATGAAAGAAGGAATCACGAGTATGCATGAGGCAAATGAGAGAATGAGCCTTAGCAGACACTCTCAACAGCAAGACTGCGTGAGCAAAGGCAAGGAGGCAGGATCCAGCTGCCTGTGTGAGATGGGCAGTGAAGGGGAGGTGGGATTGGTGCAGAACTTCCTGCTTGGGCCCCAGGACCTCCACAGGTTTGGTCCGCTCAATGGTTGACCAGATGTCTGATCTTCCCATGTTCCCTAACATGCTAAGATCCTTTCCAGCTGTCTTGTTTGCGGGCTTTCTGCTATTAATGCTCTTTTCTGACTACACGCTTTTGTTTGCTCCTGCTGTTTCCCCTTCCTGAAAGTCATCCTCTGTCCTAACTATCCAGATTCTGTCCACCCCTTCACCGTCCCTGGGAATTTTAGCTCCTCCTAATAGCCTCCCTCGCCATTCCAGTTGCCCCGGTTCTCACTTGATGGTACCTGGACCCCTTTCTAAAGGGTGTCTCATCTCCCCAGTTTATGAGCTTCCCATGTTCAAGAAGAGCCCACAGGTGCTACTGACTTTCAGCGAGCCCCACAGATATGGTGACAGTGTGGATCATTGGGAGAAGCATTTACTGTGGGCTGAGGGAGGGCATCGCATCCTTCACACATCTTTCCTGATTTCAACCTCAGAGTAACTGCAGCAGGTCCCTTTTAAACATCAGGCAACTATGGACTCAGAGAGACTCAGTGGCTTCCCTGGAGCTGCCATCCATCCTCTACTCAGTTTTGCTGCAGAGCTCCTGCTCTTGACTGCTCTGCTTGCCTCTACTGTTGGTGAGGCCCGAGTAAGCACTGGATCTGGACCAGCTCTAGCAGAGAGGTGAAATGAGCAAGGTTCTACTCTCAGATGCCCACATGAGAGACGTGAGTGCAGGTTAGGTGGCTGGTTCCTTCCTAAGTGCCTTGTAGCATACTCCTGTTTTTCTTGACCTGTCTTCTGTATGCTTGTGGAGTGTGTGTGTGTGTGTGTGTGTGTGTTCTTATAAATCCAGCTCTGCCTCTAATCAATTTCTACCTGGAAGGTAGGCTGGAGTGGTCACAGTTTTCAGTAGTTCCTAACTTTTGGGAACCAAATAAGCTCAACTGGGGTAGTGAGGGCAGTGGAGAGCTCCCTCACAAACTCCTGCTTTCCATGGCTCTGGGTTCCTGGCCCCACTGAGACCTTGAGGGCCCCATCTTCTTGTCTGGACAAGATGAACCAGGATGGAGGCAGGCGGCCGGGAGGAATGCAGCCTCTGGCTAGCTCCTGACAGGGCATCTCTGGGAACCCCCCACCCCCAGCTCCTGCAGGCCACGGCTGTGCTGGGGAAGCTGGGGATTAGGGGCCTAATTCCAAAGGGAATCCTGTTTTTCTTAGCCTCACACAGATTGCTTTTTAGGAAAGGCCCCTCATCTAATCAGCCTGAGTCAACAGCTCCATTTATTTGGACACGTGATGTTATGAAATGGGCTGCTGCTGCTATGTTTTCATACTGCAAATCTGGCCACCCCTCCAGGGTGGCATCAGGAGAGAGGCGCTGTGGGCTGCCTGCCGGTCTGGCCCGAGCAAGGCCCCTGCAGAGCCGGAAGAGAGGCCACAGGTCTGCCGACCAGGTGGGAACTGCTCTTTCTTTGATTTCATAACATGAAAGTGACCCACCGAGTGTCCACATAAGCAGCTTCCTCTCCCATTGGTGATTCTGACTGAAAATAAATAAGGTAGTAGGGATTCTCAAACAGCACACTTTGCTTGGTTCCCTATCAGAATTATAAGGGGCTTATACAAGGGGCTTTTGATGGCGACTGCCCCTTTACCACACTCAAAGGTACCTAAGATGCTTAGAAAAAAATAATAGTCATATTTATTAAGCATTTACCATGTACAAAATGCTAAGTACCATTTAATATGCTCACTCTTCTATCTCTCCCTGTTCCTCTATCCTTCTCTGCCTGGGGAAAGTGGGCACCCATGTCCTCTCTTCTAGTTGGTTCTTTGAAAGATTAAATAAAATTAACAAACCCTTAGCCAACCTCATCAAAAAAAGGAAAGAAAAGACTAAAACACAAGCAATTAGGGATGACAAAGAGTGAAATTAACAGATCCTGAAGAAATCCAGAAAATCATCTGTACCTACTTTGAAAAGTTGTATTCTAATAAGATGGAAAATACAGAAGAAATGGACAGATTCCTAAATACATATGAATTACCAAAGCTGAATCAAGAAGATATAAAAATCCTAAATAACCCAATATCAATAAATGAAATCAAAGGTATAATTAAAAACCTATCAACAAAGAAAAGCCCAGGCCCTGATGGATTCACTGAATTCTCTAAGAAATTTAATGAATACCTAGCATTACTACTTCTCAAACTCTTCAGTGAAACTGAAAGGGAAGCAGTACTTCCAATTCATTCCTGGAAGCAAGCATTACTCTGATTCCCAAACCAGAGGAAGACCCAGCTAAGAAAGAGAATTACAGGCCAATCTCCCTGATGAACACTGATGCAAAAATCCTCAATAAGATACTAGCAAACAGACTGCATCAAATCATACAAAAAGATTGTATACCATGATCAAGTGGGATTCATCCTAGGGATGCAGGGATGGTTCAACATGTGTAAATCCATAAATGTAATCCACTATAGTAACAGAGCCAAGGACAAAAATCACACGATCATCTCAACAGATGCAGGAAAATCTTTTGACAAAGACCCTCACTGACTCATGATAAAAACCCTACAGAAAATTGGAATAGATGGTCTTCACTTCACTCTGATAAAGGCCACCTATGACAAACCAACAGTCATGTCCCCTCTTCTATATTCCATTCCCTCTTCACTCTCCTCCCTCCCTCAATTTTGGTGTTTAACCTTCCAGATTTTTCTATACAATTATATAAATATATATCATATATAATTTCAACCCTAAACAATCCTTCAAGGAAAGTGTTAATAACCCTATTTCACAGAGTAGAAAAATGAAGCAAAGAGAGACTAAGTAATTTGTCTAAGGCCACACAGCCAAAGAGGATCAGAGCAGGCCTATTGACCACAGAGACTGACAAAGCAAGCCCTGTTCTTTAGACACCATCCTGACTTATCAGTTTCCAGATTTTGGTCTTTAAAATTTTTGTATTAGTACACTAAAACCTGAGGTCACAAGTAATTTTTTCTTTGCGTGTTCCATGAGATGAGCAAACATTTCTAATAATTTTAACTTGATAAACGAGTGAACTCTTTATGAAAGCAATAGGAGAGGTATGTGACACTGAATGTCACAGGATCACAACTGAGCCAGTGGTGGTTCTCTCTCTCTTGCTGGATTGTGGGTGGTTCTCTCCCAACAGCAAGAGGTTCTGGAGGAGGTCTTGTCTGCAGAAGAAGAGGAGAAAAAGGCAGAGGAGGAATCCCTCACTTCAGATGGTCAGGGAGATGTGCACAGTGGGGGAAATAGTGCAAAGTTTTATAGAAAAGCACCACCTGAATAAGGCTGTAGCAGTGTGAGTGACAAATCTGTTTAACCAAAATGCAATGTAACATTTCTGTGAAACTCTCAAAAGGAGCCAAAAGCAAGTGCCATTGGATAGGTTCCTTGTTAAAACTTCATGAAAAAAAAGATCCCATTGAGCCAATAGATAGCAGTGATTCTGTTAGTGATCACGAAAGTTATTCTGGATGATAACCCTCCTCTGTCTTGTCTCCCTCACACCACCCATGAAGGATTTTAAAGGTAAGTGTAGGTTAATTTGCAAATATATATGTATATATCTCCTTTTTTTTTGTCTTTTTTGTCTTTTTGAGAGACAGGGTCTCACTATGCAGTTCAGGCTGGGCTTGAGCTCACTTTGCAGTCTAGGCTGGTCTTGAACTTGCAACGATCCTCCTGCCTCAGCCACCCAAGTGCTGGGATTACAGGTGTGAGCCATCACCTATATACTTTGTATTTGTATTTTTAAAATCATTTTGTGATATATTACAGTGTTGTAATCATTTTTATGTGAATATTTTTGAGTTGTGGAGTGATTCATTTGAGTTTCTGTTATTTCTTATGGAAAATTTGCTTTGTTATAGAAGCTCTTTGGATCACAGACATGTTTGCAGAGCAAATTCTGCTCACAAACTAAGGTTTTACTGTGTGTGTTTGCTATACATAGTGATTGCATTCAGTTTGGGAGACTGGTATATTAAAATATCATATTGTGATAATTTTTACTCCTTCTTCTCTCTGCCTTTTTCTCTCCTTCCCTTCTCAGGTCCCTTACCCATCTCTACTGAGTGTACCTCCCTGTTTATCAACATGGTTCCTTTATTTTTCTGTTAAGTTATTTATGTTTTGGGTTTCTCATATGACAGAAACCATGTGATATTTAACATTCTGTGATTGACTTATTTAACTTAGTATTATGGTCTCAAGACCCATCCATTTTCCTACAAATGACTAAAATCTACCCTTAATTATGGCAGAGTAGTGCTCTATGAATCTTGCAAATTTTCATCATCCGTGCACTTGTCAAAGGATATATAGGCCACTTCTAAGATGTAGTCGTTGTGAATTGTGCTATTATAAACACAGGTATACTTGTGTCACTATAATATGATGAGTCTTTAGCTATTTTGGGAAGACATCTAGAAGAGGTATAGCTGATCAAATGAAATTTCTATTTTTAGTTTTTTGAGGATTTTTCAATAGTGCTCTCCATTGTAGTTTTTATACTAGTTTACATTCTTATCAACAATGTAGAAGAGTTCCTGTTTCCATAACCTCATCAGCATTGATTGGTTTTTTAAAAACTCATTTTGTTTGTTTATTTTTTTATTTTTTTTGTATTTTTGAGACAAGGTCTTGCTATGCAGTTCAGGCTGGACTTGAGTTCACTTTGTAGCCCAGGCTAGTCTCGAACTCACAATGATCCTCCTGCCTCAGCCTCCTGAGTGCTGAGATTACAGGTGTGAACCACCATGCCCAGTTTATTTTTGTTTTTTTTTTTTTTGAGAGAGGGTCCTACTTTGTACTACAAGATGGCCTTGAACTCACTATGTAGCCCAGGCTGGTCTCAAACTCATGGGAATCCTCCTGCCTCAGCCTTCCAAGTACTGGGATTACAGGTGTATATTGCCAAACCTGGGTTGACTCCTTGATAGTAGTCATTCTTACTGGAGTCAGGTGGAGTCTCAGTGTTGTTTGAGTTGCATTTTTGTAATGGCAAAAGATACTGAGCATTTTTCATGAATTTATTGGCCACTTGCTTAAGAAGTGCCTATTTATTTCAACTGCCCATTTTTGATCAGGTCTTTTATTTTTTTGAAGGGGTCTAATTTTTTGAATTCTTTAAATATATATCCTAGATACTAATCCTTTGTCAGAGAGTAGCTGACAATTTTTTTCCCCATGCTTTAGGTTGTCTCTTCAGTTGATTAGTTGTGTCTTGGCTGCGCAGAAGCTCTTAAATTTGACAAAATGCCACTTGTTTGTTGGTAGAGTGTGTGCAGTTGGGGTTCTTCTGTTCAGGAAGCCCTTGCCTGTGTCTTCAGGAATTTTGCCATTCTTTCTTCCAGCAGGTTCAATGTTTCTGTTTTTATATGTAGGTCTTTGATCTATTTTGATTTGACTTTACTACAGGGTGAGAGATGTGGATTAGGATTCATTCTTCTGCATCTGAATAACCAGTTTTCCCAGCACCATTTGTTAAAGAGGCTTTCTTTTCTACAGTATATATTATTGGTCCCTTGGTTGAAAATCAGATGGCTGAAGGTACTTGAGATTGTTTCTGCATCCTCTATTTTATTCCATTGGTCAACAGGTCCATTTTGTGCCAGTACCATGCTGTTTTTGCTACCGCAGCTCTGTAGTATAGTTTGAAGACCCAGACTTTGGTCTTAATAAGACTTACATAGTGTGCCTCTTGCTAGTGTTTCTTTCTTGTCACCCTCTCTATGTGGTTATTATTTTTGCCAAATGGATCAGTCAAAGTGTGCAATCAATATGATTGAGTCACATGGAAGTCATCTGGAATAAAAAGGGTGGCAGCTATGCCCCATGGCTTCTGCCCTTCCCCTTCCCTGACCCATGGAACTGTTTCATTCATGTCTTCTCTGATTTGTATACTGTGCAGCCAGCTAGCAATAGGTGCAAGCAGAGTGTCGCTTGGGTGTTGCTACCATTTTCCCAGAGTATAGCTGGTCATTGTGCTCTAGGGAATGATTTTCTTTTTTGTCAAATAGGAGCTTTTTGTGAAAAGCAACAGAGTTTTGGGGTGCACTTACCACATGTGGGCAGTCTGACTGCCGCTAGTCTTTGCTTGCTCCCACCAGTGGAAGGGACACCAAATATTTTCCTCTTTATAGCGAGGACTATTGGCCAGGACCTGCTGTGTGTGTAATTTTTACAATTGTTATAGTTGTTATAACAAATTTTACAATTGTTATAGTTTGGAAAAGGAGAGGACTAAGACAGATAGGAGTCAGACATTGTTGGACAGATGGAAGAAACAAAACAACAAATTCCAGTGCTGGGCCTGGAAGCTTCTTAGAAAGGTAATGGGGCCTTTTTTTTTCCTGTTGAACTTTCAAACTTTCTGACCCTGGACTTTCTGCTCTGGAGTTTATCAGGGACACAGGGGGCTAGGATTGTAGCTGGACTAAAGTTACTGGGACAAAGCTGGAGGCAGGTCAGCACTCCGCAGGGGAGTCCCAAGGGCCTGCAGGCAGCCACTGCCACCAAGAACTTCTAAGGCCAAGAAAGGGAAGCCTCAAAACTAAACATCCCTGTAAGGTCCCAAGCAAATGTGTTCTTCATCAAGGCAGATACAAACAAAGTTTATTAAAAAAGCCTTCCAAAGGGACATTCCAAATCACCAGCAGGCCTCCTCCAGGTGACTGTCCATTCTCTTGTGGACTTTCAGTCCAGCCTTGTTGGAGCTTTTCAAACACCAAGTCACCAGTGTGTCCAGGAAGGAAAATAAACAGTCCGCTCCGTGTGACCCTGTTCTCAATGCAGGCCTGCACTTTCTGACACCACAGCCTATGGGGTTGATAGGAATGACCCAGGGATCGAGTGCACACAGGGAACGGAGGCCTCTTGGGGTTTGTGCTCCCCTTTTCTGTGCTCTAGTGGCAGTCCACCAGGCAGAGGAAGGGCTACTTTGCTTGCAAAAAGGGTGGCTTGGTAGAGCAGAATGAGTTCTGGCCTGGAAAATTCATATGTCTGTTGCATTCTGGGAAGCGAGGAAAGCTTTGCCTCTAAGTAACTGGAAGTGTACCCATCTCTAAAACTGGTAATTTCCTGAATAGATAGAAGCAGGACTTCTTTGGCTGGAGTGTTTCCCAAAGCATGTCAGGGCATCCTTTGATCTCTCAGGTGCCTCAAAGCACAGTTTAACATCCTCTTCCTGGACTTAAACTCAGATTTTGATTTCAAGATAATCTGAAGATAGTTGAAGTCTTGAAATAGATACTATTCTTGGAACAACTCACATAGAGTTGCCAGCTGTAGTGCTGAAGTCCTTCTCATCATAGTGTCATATACAAAGCCATGGAATGATGTGGCCAGTTTTGGTGGTCCCAGCTTTCCTGGCTGTAAATGAGTGATTCTCACGCCTGGCTGATCATGAGCAGCCCTGGGTGAGCTTTGAAAAACGTACACCCTACTGGCCACCCAGACCCCATACATCAGCATGTTCAGGTGGGGCTGGCACACGAGTATCTTGTTAAACACACTGGTGATTCCAAAGAGCATCGAGGCCTGAAGATCTCTCAGAAGGAAGTCGGCTGGTTCTGGATCTCTGTTCCCTTTTGCAGAGGAGTTTGCGGTATGGGGTGGGAGTGGAGGTTGTTCTGAAGCAAAGATTGTGCATGAGTAAGAAGGTGGCAAAATGAAAGTGATCAAAGATTGACATAGAATGTATGGGACACTGAGTCTCACATAGTCTCACATTGTGCCTGGATTCAGGGTGCACAAAGGTAAGTGGCAGAACTGCGATTCACACAACCAAAGTGGTGGCAAAATCATTAAAATCTTTTGTGCCTGGGGAAACATCAAGAGTAGCTCAGTGGTGACTTTTTCCCAAGACCTAGTTCTGCCCTGGATTTTCTTCTCAATCCATCTTCTCTACCCAATCAGCATTGTCATGCCCAGGGCTTCCATTACACCATCCAATATCGGACTTTCTATTTCTAATCCAGTTGGCTCCCTAGATCCCCAAACCCATTTATACTGGAGCTCACCTAATATCGCTACTTAAAGGACACCAAGGCACCCAGGGTTCACATGCTCCAGATGGCTCATGAACCACTTCAAACCCACTCTGGTCCCTCTGGTGAAGAGCACCAAGACTCATACTCAGCTCTTCCTTCTTATCTTTGCCCAGGTCTGCTGTGCAGAGCATTCAGGTCCTGTCTTTTTGGTACCTTTGAAGGTCTTGATCATCCTATTGTCTTCTCTCCATTTACATCACCACCACTCTAGCTAAGCTGCCATTGTTTCTGGTAATTTATTCTTATTTTTAATATTTTATTCTTGCCCGCATGATTATTTGATATCCCCTGCTAATTTTTGCACTGTGTAAGATCAGGGGCTGATGTGTGTGTGTGTGTGCGCGCGCGCGCCTGTGTGTGCGTGAATGTGTGTGTGTGTGTGCGCGCGCGTGTGTGTGTTCTTAGCACCTTACCTGGCCATCAGTAATTGTTGTATTTGTTGAATACAAGAGTAAATATTTTATTTTCTTATTCATTTAGAGGGTTGTAGATATGATGACTACTCTATTTAGAGTGTTCTTTTTCAAGCTGAAATCAAAGGTGATATACTTGAGTGACTGTATATTCCATAATGTTGAGAGGCATGGAGATCTTGTTTGTGGAGGCTGAACAAGAGGATTGGAGAGAATTATGGTTCTGAGATGAGATGCAGCCACACAGCAGGGTAGGCACACACACACACGCACACTCACACATGCACACACACACACATATGCACACACACACGCATGCACACACACACACACACACACATCCTTGGTCAGCTTCACCCTTGGTTGGCAGACCTTATTTTTATTTAGAGGATCAATTATGAAACCAATCCCTCTGTTTCTCCACTAATATAGCTAATAAATAGAGAAGTGGTGGCTTTGATGGTGGCTAAAGGGAGGGTGGAGATAACAGTTTTATCAGCTGCCCTTTGAAGGTGCTTCTCTTGGTTACAGCAGTTCATAGGAGGGAAAAGGATGATTTCAACCCCATTCTTGATATTGGATCTGTTTGCGGTGATAGGTTGTGTTGTCTCTGGACCAGGATATCCATGGGTAGCCAGCAAGGTCAGGTCAAAGTTATATCACGCTTCTTTGTCATTAGAACGTGGCTCAGTCCTCTCGCATCACCTTTGCAATAAAAAACAGTCAAAATCAGGAGAGTCCGGGATTCTGACAGGATGAGCCATGGGAAGAGCCCTAGGCTATGGATGCCTGATCTAAGTTTCCTGTGGGGTCAACTCTGTTGTTCCTGCCCCTCAGTAGAGGCAAAAGCCCTTAAGCCATGGCCTTTCTATCCCGATTTTGCCTGTCGGAACCTTCATGGGTGCTTAGGACTTTTTCAGCAGATAGTGGGGAAGCTGTTAAGAAATTAATTGCTGGGCTCAAGAGAATAAGTGTGCTTCTCAGATCTACCATTTCCTGGCTGAGAACTTCAGGCAAGTTCCTTTATATTGCGGAGCCTTAGTAGATTATTTGCAAAAATTTTTGTGAGGTGGATTCAATGAAATAATGCATATAAAGCTCTTAGTTCAGTGTCTGCCAAGAAGAAGTGTAATAAATGCCAGTTTGTGGAATGAATGGAGGGCAGATGTGCTCCTCTTCCTGGATCTGGGGTCAGAGGTGATACTGGCACACACTGCAGTTCACTGGCAGTGAGTTCTCAGGCTTCCCATTTCTCAACTTCATTGGATCAAAAATAGAAAATAGAAAATATTGTCTTTTCTTTATTGCCACCTTACTAAACAAAGCCCAGCCTGAGAACCTATGTATTTTGCAGAGTTAAATGTATCAGAAGACGTAAAACCCATTGCAATGTCACCATCAGTCCCTTATTCTCACACATATCACAGATTATAGTAGTTTTTATTTGTTGTCCCTTTTAGAAACACTTTCTATGTAAGTATACCCTTTGGGGCTCCTAGCCGATCGATGAAGTATTTAAAAGGAGCTCATCAATATTCTTGGGCAACCGAGAGTAGATGCAAGAAAGCAGCTGCCCCACATTCTGAGGCAAAAAGTCCAACCACTCCTCACTGAAGATCCCTAGAGAGGCCAGGAAGGCAGCAGCAGCCTCGGGATCTCCTCTGAAGAGGTTCTCAGGCACATCCAGGCCGGGCCACTGGTGTGAATGCCACTGGGGGAGAACTCCGCTGACGGGGAAGCTCAGGGCCAGGCTGGGTTTAGAGAAGCAGTAGCAATTTATGGCTTCTTCTTAGGCTGCCATCTTGTGGCGGTTACTCTGAGGTGAGTCTGCACGTGGGTCCTGGTCTTCCAAGACATGGTTATCCAGCATTTTCAGATACTGGCAAAGAGGGGTCTAGGTCTTAACTTCCTCTGAGGAAAGTGAAATGAACAAGACGATCTCAGAATGGGACTTATGCAAGTGGACACTCAGGCCAGCAGTGGTTGATGATGTCCAGGTGATATACCTGGGGCAGTGTGTGCCTGGGCATATTAAGAGCTTCCATGTGCTATGTACCAGATGTGGCCGAGCCTTCCTGTGTATTATTTAATCTTAACAGCAATCTGAACTAAGATCTGTTATTTCCCTAGCTTGTGGTTGAAGAAATCAAAGCACAAAGAGGTTAAGGTACGTGCAAAAATTTCAGAGCTAGCCAGGCATGGTGGCACATGCTGTAATCCCAGCACTTGGGAGACTGAGGCAGGAGGATCATTGCAAGTTCAAGACTAACATGGGCTACGAAGTGAGCTCAAGGCTAGCCTGACCTGCATAGAGAGACACTGTTTCAAAAAAGGCAAAAAAAAAAAAAATTCCGAGCTAGTATGAGATAGTGCTGGGCTTCAAAATAAGGTCATTCTTACCCCAAACCCCAGGCTCTAAACCCTCTTTTACAGTCCTAGTGGGAAGTGGAGCCATAGGATCCCTGGCCTGCCCTAACTAGCCACTTGGGGTGTGCGATATTGGCTCAGTCACACAGCCTTTTCCACTGTTTCCTCATTTGCAAAATGGAACTTTCTTACAGTGTAAATTGCAAGGGTCATGTATTAGGTGCAGGGCCTGACACTGCTGAGGGCTCAGTAATGTGGATTTCTTTTTCCCTGCCCTTGGGTTTGAGAGGGACAAAAAGGAGGTGGTGCTTCTCTGGTTAGTTCTTCTACCACTTCAGCCTCCACTTTGTCCTCTGGATTCTTTAGAACTTTTTGTACCAACATCAGGACAGTGTAATCTATTTCTTAGTTGAAGTGTCTAGGTTGCATGGGAAAAGCATGCTGGGTATTGTACATAACGTTCTTAACCAGAATTTAGGAGACTTTGGTTCTTGTCCAGTCCCAACTCTACAGCTCTACAGAGGGGCAACTTCTATCTCTCTGAGCCTCAGTTTCCTTATCAGTAAAATGGGAGCTATGTTCATATACAAACCAAATGGGCACATGTGGCACATATGCAGCACCTTCCTTAGTTTTGCACCCACTATAAACCATGATTAATCAAATGCAACATCTTTGTTGGTGACCCTGAATGTGGCCACAGAGCCCTTTCCACACATGGAGACAATCACTGTCAACTGCTTAGAGTTGAAATGACAGTTAGAACCTCTTGGGTATTCCTGGAACAGTTTGTCATCTAAGGACCCTTTTAGCTCTTCCATGCTGGCTCTTCTGCTCCAGCCTTTGGTACTGAGGGTGGGGGGACAATGAAAAGAGCATAGGTCTGAAATGAGGGGAGTTGATCATAGATACAGGCAGCTATATGACTTTGTGTGAGTTGTTTGTACTCTCTGAGCCCTATTTTTTTAATTTATAAAAGGTAGTCCAAATGTATGCTGAATTGGCATTGCTACAAGACTGAATTTCTGTCATTTTCCTGTAGGCTGGGCCTGGATCCCAGTCAAGGCTATGCTCTCTGCACTTAAAACCAGGCCTATTGAATTTGTTGAATAAAGCACAGTAGAATTTCATGTCTGCAGCAGTGGAAGGGATTGTAACCTGGTGCAATAGGTCTCCAGGGAAG
Organism: Hydrochoerus hydrochaeris; assembly: GCA_004027455.1. Classification (NCBI taxonomy): domain Eukaryota; kingdom Metazoa; phylum Chordata; class Mammalia; order Rodentia; family Hydrochaeridae; genus Hydrochoerus; species Hydrochoerus hydrochaeris. Next base: position 30,676 of record PVLA01009998.1, read on the forward strand.
TAGTTCTCAGTCTTTGTGGAGAATAAGGCTGATCAGAGGAGCCATTCAAGATGCAGATTCCTGGACTCTACCCCAGGGAACTGATCTAGGATGGCTGGCGTGGGACATAGGAATCCCAGTTTCAGCAAGGTCTCCTGGGAATTCTGGAGTAGGTAGTCTGGCTTCCATTTTGGGAAACATGGCTCCAGGGTTAGGAGGCTCCAAGTGAAAGAGAGGCCTCTGTTCACAGTGGTGGGTCTCCAGGGCTTGGAATGAGGAGTGTTTTAGAGTTCTGAGGACCTTTGCACTGAGGAAGGAGTCCAGGTCCTCCAGACTTCATTGGCTGAGAGATCCCTGAATCTGAGATCAATGGATGGATGGATACCCCTGATTTCTGTCACTGACTTGTGAGGTCCATCCGGAAAGCAGCCAGGTCAGGGCATGTCCCCTTTCATCCCAAGTCCAACAGGATCCAGGGTGTCCGGCTTGTATCATGGGATCACTCTTCCTAACCCTAACAGTCAACTTCAGACTCAAAACCTTGAGAGGGCCACCAGAGCTGGCTGGCTGGGGCGCAGCCAGGGTTTTATGGCCAAAGTGATGTGTGTGAGTGTGTGTGTGTGTATGTGTGTGTGTGTGTGTGAGTGTGTGTGTGTGTGTGTGTGTATAGAGAGGTAGAGAGGGAGAGAGAGAGAGAGAGAGAGGGAGAGAAAGAGATTCTGAAAAATTTGACTGTCTATGTGAGTCCTAAAACAATTGAGTAGAAAGTGAAAAACAAATGTAATACTTGGGATTTTTTTCTTTACATGTTGCTAAACATAGAGATCTTTGCAACATCCACGTCCGTTGGAAAGTGAAATGTTTTGTCCTTATGTTTAGTGTGAAACAATGCAGCTTGCATGGAAATGATGGCTAAAAACCACGTTCACATGATATTAACTTCCTTCCCCGTCATCACGCCTTGTCGTCCTCCTCATTACTTAGGCTAAGTTCTTGAATTATTGAGAAATAGTTGAATTTTGAGTTTGCACTGAAAATTTAAAAATAAATCCAACTTTAACAAAAATATGGTTCTTTTCTTTCCTTTCATCCCAAGGCCTTTTCCTCACAGCCAACAAGTTCTGTAACTTCATGAGCTTCTTATTTGGACTAAATAATTTATATATCAACTATGCTTACAGTAGTGCCGTGTTTATGAAACAATGTCCATTCTTGTTCATCATTAGCACTACTACTGATACAGCTCTGATAACACAATTTCAACTACAGAACCCCCTTTGCTTATTGCAAACCAGTGGGGGATTATCTACCCTGCAGTCATTAGATTCTTATGTCACCAAACACTTACACTTTATGAGAAGGGACTCAAGTACCTTTAACCATCTGAATAGAGGTATGTGGACTCCACTGCTTTAGCAACAGGGCTGGATGGGCACAGCCCTTCTGCGGCAGAATTCAGAGCACCAGCTGGTGGTTGAAGGACCACTACACCTTCTTGAGAGCTTATTTGGAGTTCTAGTAAGGGAGCACAGCTATTCATACACCCTTGACTGAGGAAATTGATCTCCTCTAGCAGAGGTCGTCATCCTCGACTGAGTGTGTAGATTCAGGAGACAAACATGTGAAGTGGTGAGGGAGGAAGGGGACACACATCTAGCCAACCAATCAGCCAAAGCAACCCTGGAGATCAGTGGGGTGACAGATGTCGCAGCCAGATTGCCCTCACGTCCTGCAAAGTCCTCTTGATTTTAGCTTTTCTGATTCCCCTTCCGCATTCAGATACTTTATATCTCCTTCAGAGTCTTCTGTATTCTTGCTTCTAACTTGATGCACCAAATCTATTAGGCTCTAGGGGCAAGTAATACACTATTAAATTTGCATAAAATAAGGGCTGGTTCAGGCCTGTAACCCTAGCACTCTGGGAGGCTGAGGCAAGAGAGTTCAAGCTCAGCCCAAGAAATTTAGGGCTGAGAGGAAGAAGTATAAGGGGAAGAGGAAGAGAAGGAAGAGGAAGAAATGGAGGAGGAGGAAGAGAAGAAGAAAAGAGAAGGGAGTGGAAGAAGAAGGAGGACTGGGGATGTAGCTCAGTGTGAAAACCTTGAGTTCTCTCTCCCTGGTATGGGGAGAGAGAAGGAAAAGAGAAAGTTTATCCATGCCAGAGGGCTACTTTTCCTTTGTTACCTGGTCACTGCATTCCAGAGGGACACACAGGAGATTCTCTGATGCTCAGTGTTCCTATCTGACACTCCAGGTCCCCTTTTGCTCCCTGCTACCCCAGCCCACGCAGCCTGTCTCATAAGTGAAACCAGATGGCCATGGTGGGCAGTGAGGGAAACCCTCAAAAAGACCCATGGAAAACTGAGCTGGTCCCACCCACTGGCCCACACTGCTTCTGACTGGGTTCATCATGAACAAACTTCCAAATTCCTTTTATCTCCCAATCACCAAGAATTTGATCCTTTATTTAGTCCTGAAACTTGGAAACTAACCTTTTATTTATCTCTACTGTAATCCTACTTCAGCTGTGTATGGAATACACCACTTGGGAACAAACCTCTAGGATTTCAGAGGGACCCCCAGTTGGGGAAGGAGAAGGATTTAAGGGGAAAGTAAAACCAGGCCCAGGATATTTTACTTCTATGTGTGAACTGGAGGAAGAATGTAGCTCATTTGGGCTCCTGAGTCAGGGAATGAGCCAGGAGCCAGCTCTCTAGTCACTAAACTCCAGTAGAGAATGGGAAACCTGGGCTGGCATGCTGGGTGAGCTGGTTGCAAAAATTTCACAGGCTTCCTTGAATGCCAGCTTGGCCCTTGGGTCAGGGAGAGAATCACTGACAAGGAATCATTGCTGCTGCTGGTTCATGCCTGCAATCCCAGCACTCTGGGAAACTGAGGCAAGAGAATCAAAAGTTTGAGCCAGACCTGGGCAGTGTAGCAAACCCATGTCTTAAAAAATAAAAATGGGGCTAGATCTATAGCTTAGTGTGAAGGCCCTGGGCTCCATCCCTAGTACTGGGGGAAAAATTGCTGCATGGAGTATTGGCTTTGTCTTCTCTGATGGATCAGGGCCAAACTGCCTGGTCAGTGTGGCCCATAGATACCAGTCAACATGCTCCTTCCACCTCCCTTGAAGCCTAGCCTGAGCAGACTGCTTCCCACCTGGGGCCCTGAAAGTAGTACCTTGCTTCTAGAGGCTTCCAGAATGCCACCTCTGTTTTCTTTCACTCATTCTTACATTCAACAAATATTTCCCAGTGTCTAATATGTGCCAGGCCCAGGGCTGGCCATTCAGTGGAGAGCAAGCACTATCCGTGCTCACACAGAGCTCACAGACCCTGTGGAGGAAGCAATCAGACAGTAAGTAGTCATTTAACTAAAACTATGCTGCAGGAGAGGAGCCATGTGGGGCTTTGGGAGCTTAGAACAGGGGAAGGAAGGAAGCCCACACTGCCAGTCCGAGGTGACTCAGAAGCAAGCCAGCTGACTGCTGGGAGGAGGCAGTGGGTCTCCACAGTCCCTCTGCTGCCTTCTTAACTTCTCCTTAGCGCCTTTCAAACCTTAGCTGGCAACTTGGCCTCAAGGGAACTTGGCACGGGCTCCAAAGTCTGCTTCTAGCACTTGCCCCTGGGCTGCCGCCCTAGTACCACAGTTAGCTGGTCTGTCCCTCCCAAGGTCCCCTCTGGGGAGGTGGCTGCCTGATCCTAGTCCTTCTTTCACCAGCTCTCTTTGTCCTGTGTACTCACATGTCCCCATTCCGATCCCATGTCTGTCCAGTTCTGTGGGGCTTACCCAGCACTGATGACCACACCGAGGCTGCAGCTTGCTTGGTTTACACATTCTCTCCCTGAAGTTGCCTCCTTCACTTCTGTTCTGTTTTGTTCAGAAGTCTAGAAAGTCTAAAGTCAAGGCACCAGAGAGTTTATGTCTATTGAGGACCAGTTTCCTTCCACAGATGGTAGCTTCTCGCTGCATCTTGCATGAAGGAAGGGTAAGGCAGTAATGTGGGTTATCTTCAGTCAAGACACTTACCTCATACATGAGACTTTCATGAATGGTCTAAGCATGGTCTAAGCACTCCTGAAGATCCTGTCCCTTTTTACCAGCATATAGATGATCAGGTTTTCAATATATGAATTGTGAAGATCCAACTGTTCAGATCATAGCAGAGAATGAAGCTTTATTGTTAAGACCTGTGAGACCAGGATACCCCACAATAACATCCACAAACCTCAGTTTTAGCATCTGCAAAATGAGAGTAAGAACAGGGCTAGCAGCAGCTGGAATGAAATTCCTAAGGTAGTCAGATTCTACATTTTTACTTCTGTGTTGCTTGTGGATGTATTTTGTTCAAGAAAAAATTTTCTGCTTTATAGCATAATAATGTTTTTCCATTATTTTCTAGAATCTTTATTTTTATACCTTTCACATTTAAATTTGTAATTCATCTAAAGTTACTGAAGTACTAAGGATTAAACACAGAGCCTTCACAGCGAGCTACATCCTACTTGATCTAGGATGTCAATAATTCACTATATTACCCAGAATAGGCTGGAACTTGTCATCCTCCTGCCTCAGCCACCAAGAATGCTGAGATTAAATATGTGGTCACCACACCTGGCTTGAAATTATTTACTTATTATTTTTTGGTACTGGGAATTGAACTCAGGACCTTGCACTTGCCAGGCAGGAGCTTATACCACTGAGCAATAACCCCGGCTTTTGAAATTAATTTTTATGTGAGGTTAAGTACAGGATCAAGATAGATTTTTTGAATTAATATCTTTTATGGTCAGTGATAAGAATTTTAATTTCATCTTTCTGCATGTGGATAGTCAGTTTGTCTGACGACATTTATTGAATAAGTTATCTTTTCCCCCCAGTTGTGCTCTTGGCACCTTGATTGAACACCAGTTGGCTATAAATACATGGATTTATTTCTAGGTTCTCTATATGTTCTATTGGCCTATTTATCTATTTATGTGTCAGTACCATGATGGTTTTGGTACTACACCTCTGTAGTATATTTTGACGTCAGGTGTTATGATAATTCCAGCTTTGTTCTTTCTGTTTAAGAGTAATTTGGTTACTCAGGGTCTTTTGTAGTTCTATGCAATTTTTTCTCTTTCTGTAAAGAATGTCATTGGCATTTTGACAGAAGACTGCACTGAACCTGTAAGAGATTGTTTTGTGTAGCATTAATATGGATATTTTAACAATACTATTTCTTCCAATCAATGATCGCAGAGTTCTATCCATTTTTTGTTTTGTTTTTGAGTTTCTGTCTCTGTCTCTCTGTCATCAATGTTTTATAGTTTTCACTCTAGATTGTAAATGTGATTGCTTTTTGATTTCAGTTTTCAGAAAATTTGCTATTGACATACAGCAATACCATCTTATTCAGATTTTACCAGTTTTTAATGCACTTATTTGTGCACATGCATGCGTGCATTTGTGTAGTGTTTAATTCAATGAAGTTTTGTGATGTGTAAAATCCTGTGACTGTCACTCCAGTAAAACTATAGTACAGTTCCATCACAAAGATCTTTTTAGATACTCTCTGCCTCAACCCTAAACACCAATTTGTTCTATTTTCCTATGGTTTTTTTTTTAAAGACATCATCTTGCTATGTAGTCCAGGCTGGCTTTGAATTCATTATCTCACTATGTAGCCCAGGTTGGCCCCAAATTCATGGCGTCCTGCCTCAACCTCCTGAGTTCTGGGATTAGGCATGTACTACCATGCTCAACTCCTTATGATATTGTCATTTCAGAGATTTCATATAAATTGGATCATATTGTTATGGGTTATAATGGATGTCTCATGCATTCATAGGTGAGGCATTTGGGAAGTGGCTGGATAATGGGTATGTGATACTGGATCATTGGGTGTGTGATACTAGCTAAGTTGACTGAATGGCTTAGAGCTGGGTGTGATGCTGGGAGGTGAAGCCTGGTGGGAGGAGGTGGGTTACTGTGTATATGAATGTATAGGTAACTAAGACATATACCTTATGTAACTCTTTGGATTTTGCTTTTTAATTGGAATTCTTGGATAGTTGATTTGACTTCAACCAACCATATTAATATTTATTTTATGTTATTTCCTTATCAGTTCTTTGTTCCTTTTCTCCTCTTTTCCTATCTTTATTTATACAATTTGTTACTTTTTTTGAATTCCATTCTTATTTTATTTGAACATACTAGAGGTCTTAATTACTTTTTCTCATTGTTGAGACCAAATGCCCCCCACCCAAAGTTACAAGAGGAAAGATTTATTTTGGTTCACAGTTTGTGGAAATTCATTTCATAATCAGCTGGCTCTGAGGCAGGTGGCATGGCAGAGGGCCATCACAGAGGACAAGCAGTCCATGGTAAGCAGAAGGCAGCAAAAGCAGCAAGTAGCAAGGGACAAGCAGCACAACAGCAGTCCTCTTTCTGTCCCTTGTGTCTTTTTTTCTTAAATTTTATTTTACAGAGAATAAAACAAAAGAGGACAGAACAGAACAGATCAGAACAGAATAATGTAAGCAACACAGCACTTCACAACAAGACAATTGGATAACAGTAGCTACCATAATGTCTCTTTCTTTGAAATAGTTGAACGCAGCTTCACACTCAATAATATCAAACATAACAAAATAGAATAAAACCATTCACGAGAATGAAAGTGTTACAAGGCATTCTGAACCAAATAACAGAAAACAAACAATGGCTACTATAATATCTCACTTTCCATAAAAATTTGTTTATACTATCATGCATATTAAAATCCAATAAGACACAATATGATAGAACCTATGGTAATAGAAGGACAAGAGCATGGTAGGACTTCAGAGCAAGATGATATTAAATCAGCAATGGCTGCCATAGTGTCTTGTTTTCTTCAAAGTAGCTGTTCATACCATCACACATAATAAGATCAAGCAAAACAGAATAAAACCATTCCAACCAATGAATGAAAACATTATAAGGCTTCAAAGCAATATAATGGGGAACCATGATTACCATAAAATCTTATGTACTCTTACCATTTCTTACACTAGGGAGACTATATGGTATTTATTCATGTGAGTTTGATTTATTTTGCTTATGAGTATGGATTCAAGTTGCACCTGTTTATTTATAAATATCTCAATATGTTCATTCTTTATAGCTGAGTAGTACTCCATTGCATAAAAGTACCACATTTTTTTATCCATTCCTCAGTTGATGGGCACTTAGGTTGTTTCCAAGATCTGGCTATTACAAATTGTGCTGCTATAAATATGGGTGCACATATATCACTGTGGTTAAGATGTTTTCAGTTCTTCTGGGAGTATGCCTAGGAGTGGAATAGCTGGGTTAAGTGGGACTTCCAATCCCAGCTTTTTGAGGAATCTCCAGACTGACCTCCACAGTGGCTGCACCAGTCTACACTCCCACCAATAGTGCAGAAGAGTTCCTTTTTCCCCGTAGCCTCTCCAACATTTGTTGTAGGTAGTTTTGTTGATCCTGGCCATTCTTTCTGGAGTGAGATGGAATCTCAGTGTGATTTTAATTTGCATTTATCCGATGACTAATGATGATGAACATTTTTTCATGCATTTATTTGCCATTGGTATTTCTTCATCTGAGAACTGTGTGTTCATCTTGGATGGCCATTTTTGGATTGGGTCTTTGAATTTAGGGGGTCTGATTTTTTAAAATTCTTTAATAAGTTCTAGATAGAAATCCTTTGTCTGAGGGACAGTTCACTAAGATTTTTTCCCAGCTTGTGGGTTTTCTTTTCACTATGCTGGAGATTTCTTTTGACATGCAGAAACTGTTTAATAAGATGTGATCCCAGTTATTGATTCTGAGAAATATTTCTTGTGTGGTTTGGTTCTTGTTCATGAATCTCTACCTACCCCTATGTCTTCAAGATTTTTACCTACTTTGTCTTGCAACAGATTTAGTGTTTCTGTTTTAATATTTAGATCTTTGATCCATTTAGATTTTAATCTAGTACATGGTGGTAGGCATTGGTCTAGTTTTAGTTTTTGGCATATTGATAGCCAGTTTTTCCAGCACCATTTATTAAAGAGACTGTCGTTCTTTCAGTGAACATGTTTGGCCCCTTTATCAAAGATAAGGTGGTTGAGCATGTTCATAGTTGTATCTTCTAATCTATTCCATTGATCTTCAGATCTCTTTTTATTCCAGTACCATGTTGATTTCATTACAGTAGCTTTGTAGTATAACTTCAAATCAGGGATTGTGATGCCTCCTGCCATGGCTTTGCTGCTTAGAATTGCCTTTGCTATTCTAGGTCTCTTCTGGTTCCAGATGAATTTTAGGAGTGATTTCTCTAGATCTATGAGGTATGTTAGTGGTATTTTCATTGAGATTGCATTGAATCTGTATAACAATTTTGGGAGAATGACCATTTTCACAATATTTATTCTTCCTATCCATGAACAAGGGATGTATTTCCATTGTCTGAGATCTTCTTTGATTTCTTTTTTCAAGGTATTATAATTTTCCCTGTATGGCTCTTTTACTTCTTTTGTTAGATTAATTCCTAAGTATTTCATATTTTTGGATGCTAGGGTGAAGGATATGGCTTCTCTTATTTCTCTCTCAGTGATTTTGTTGTTAGTGTATAGGAATGCTATTGATTTTTGAGTATTGACTTTGTATCCAGCTACATTGCTGAATTTATTTATTATATCTAGGAGTCTTTTGATGGAGTTTTGAGGGTCTTCTATGCAGAATATCATGTCATCTGCAAATAATGATAATTTAACTTCCTCTTTTCCTATCTTTACTCTTTTTATCTCTCTCTCTTGTCTAATTGCTCTGGCTAGTATTTCCAGTACTATGTTGAGTAGGAGTGGTTATTAGGGGCATCCTTGTCTTGTGCCTGATTTCAAGGTAAAGGCTTTCAGTTTTTGGTCATTTAATATGATGCTGGCTGTTGGTTTGTCGTAGATGGCCTTTATGATATTGAGGTAGAGACCATCTATTCCAATTCTCTGTAAGGTTCTTATCATGAGTGAGTGTTGGATCTTATCAGAAGCTTTTTCTGCATCTGTAGAAATGATCATGTGATTCTTACTTTTGGTTCTATTGATATGGTGGATTACATTTATTGATTTACTTATGTTGAACCATCCCTGCATGCCTGGGATGAATCCCACTTGGTCATGGTGTATAATCTTCTTGATGATTTGCTGCATCCTGTTTGCCAATATTTTATTGAGAATTTTTGCATCTATGTTCATTAGGGAGATTGGCCTGAAGTTCTCTTTTTTAGTTGTATCTTTCTCAGGTTTTGGAACTTTAGGGAGAATTGCTTCCCTTTTGATTTCATTGAAGAGTTTGAGGAGTGTCGGCTTTAAGTCTTCTTTGTATTTCTTGTAGAATTCCACACTGAATCCATCTGAGCCTGGGCTCTTCTTTGTTGGTAAGAACTTAATTACATTTTCAATTTCATTAATAGAAATTGGGTAATTTAGCAGTTTTACTTCTTCTTGATCCAGCTTTGGTGTTCATATGTTTCTAGGAATTTGTCCATTTCTTCTGTGTTATCAAACCTATGAGAGTAGAAGTTTTTGAAATAGGTGTTGATGATCTTCTGTATTTCCACAGAGTCTGTAGTGATTTCACCTTTTTCATTCTGTATTGCATGAATTTGAGTCTTTTCTTTCCTTTTTAAAATAAGGTTGGCTAGGAGCTTATCAATTTTATTTATTATTTCAAAGAACCAACTCTTTGATTCATTGATTCTTTGTATTGTTTTCTTAGTCTCTATTGCATTAACTTCTGCTCTAATCTTTATAATTTTCTCTCTTCTTTTGGCTTCGGTCTTGGCTTGCTCTTCTTTTTCTAAATGTTTGAGGTGTAGTATCAGGTTGTTTATTTGTGTTCATTCTGTTTTCCTAATGTGGGAACTCAGCACAATAAATTTTCCTCTGAGGACTGCTTTCATTGCATCCCACAGGTTCCAGTAAGTTGTATTTGTATTTTTCTTTGCTTGTAGATATTGTTTAGTTTCTTCTTTAATTTTCTCTGTGACCCATTGATTGCTCGAGTGTATTATTCAATTTCCATGTGTTTGTGGGGTTTTTGCAGTTTCTTTTATAATTAATTGCTAGTTTCATGGTGCTATGATCCAATAATGTGCATGAGATAATTTCAATTCTTTTGCATTTACTTAAATATGTTCTGTGGGCTAGTCTATGGTCTATTTTAGAGAATGTCCCATGTACTGCTGAGAAGAATGTATATTCTGATCTTGTTGGATGACACTCTGTATACGTCTATCAAATCCATTTATTCACAGGTGTGATTCAGTTCTGTTATTTCTTTGCTGATTTTCTGTCTAGTTGATCTATCCCTTTGTGTCAATGGCATGTTAAGGTCTACTGTTATAATTGTGTTATTGTTTATTTGTTTTTTCATTTCTGTTAATACTTGCTTTGTGTAGTTGGGTGCTCTGGAATTTGGTGCATATATATTTAAGATTGTTATCTCTTCCTCTTGAAAATTTCCCCTAACTAGTATGTAGTGACCTTCTTTATGTCTTTGGATCATTCTTGGTTTGAAGTTCACATTGTCTGCAAACAGAATGACTACCTCTGCTTTTTTTTGAGTTCCTATTGTGTGGAGTATTGTTTTCCATTCTTTTACTTTCAGTCTTTGAGTTTCCTTTTGCATTAGATGCATTTCTTGTAGACAGCATATGGGTGGACATTGTTTCTTGATCCATTCTGCCAATCTGTTTCTTTTAATTGGTGAATTGAGGCAATTTACATTAATGGTTATAACTGTTACATATTGGTTTTATGTTGACATGTTATCTTTCTGCTGTTGTATCTTTACCTTTCCATTCTGTTTAATTGTCTGTCTTGCTTAGTGGTTTTTTTCCTATGTATATCTAGAATGTCTTTCACTATTCTTTGTAGGGTTGGTTTGGTGATCATGAAGTTCTTCAGCTGCTCTTTGTCATGGAAGTATCTTATTTCTCCATCCATTTTGAAGGACTGTTTTGCAGGGTACATCAGTCTGGGTTGGAAGTTGTTTTCCTTTAAGATCTGGAATACTTCACTCCATGCTCTTCTTGACTTTATTGTTTGGGTTGAGAAGTCTGCTGTGATTCTGATAGGTTTTCTTTATAGGTGACCTGTCTTTTCTTTCTAACAGCTTTTAATGTTCTGTTCTTATGTTTGATTTCTGGGATGGTAATATATGTCTGGGTGTAGTTTTATTTTGTATATGTGGTTATATATTTGTGATATATGGTTGTATGTCTGGTGTAGTTTTATTTTGGTCATGGCTATTTGGAGTTCTATATGCTTCACTAATCTGTATGTCAGTTTCCATACTCATGTTTGGGAAGCTTTCAGCTATTACTTCTATATATAGCCTCTTGATATAATTTGTGTTGTTCCCTTCTTTTTTGTTTATCCCTGTTAATCTTATGTTGTTTTTCTTTGCATCATCTTGCAGCTGTTGAATTGTTATTTCCTGATTCCTTGTTATTTTTAGAAGATCTTTCCTTTTGTGTTCACTAGCTAAAATCTTATCTTTGAGGTCTGAAATTCTCTCTTCAGTTTTGTTGAGGTGATTTTGGAAACTTTCAATAGAATTTTTGATTTCCTGTATATCTCTTTGAATCTGCTTCATGTATTCTGTTTGTTTCTTATACTGTTCATTCAGGGATTCTATCTTTTTGCTTTGTTCCTCTATTTTTTTAGTTGTGTCTTCTTTAGATGCATTCAGTATTTATTTCACTACTTTTATCATTTCTCCTTTTAGCTGGGAGATTATTTCTGATTTGAGTTCCTTCATAGCTTCCCGGAGTTGCTTCTTTATTTCAGTTGATATCATTTCAGATGTATGACTAGTATTTTCTTCTATGTACATGGCTCCTAGGCTTTCTTGGGATGGGCTAGAGGTTTGAGATTGCATTTTGGTCTTTTGTTTTGTCATTTTTCTATATTTCTGTGTTTTGAGTGATGTCCCAAAGCTTTCCCTGGGTGTGTTGGAAATCACCTCCTGTACCCTTGGCTCCTGGGACTTATGTGGTCTTGGCTTCCCTTATGGTGTGGGCCTGGCTCCCCTGGTTGAATGAAGGTCACTGGGCATGGTCCATTCAAACCTGCAAATCCTCTGGAACCTACTCTAGTGTCCTAGTGGGCTGGATGGGCACCCAGCCGCTGGGAGTGATGGTCTCAAACTCTCCCTGGGTCAGCACCAGTGAGCTGGAACTCACCTCACAGTGGTGTGGGCCTGGCTTCCCTGGTTGAATGAAGGTCGCTGGGTGTGGTCCACTCTGTCCCTTGTGTCTTACCAAGAGCTACCTGCCTTTGGGTGAGTCGCACTCACAACTAGGCTGAGCACACTTAATCATAGCACTGCACATGAGTCAATACCAGCATCACATCCTTACTCCCTGCATCACTCATTCTAGATCTGGCTACCTCCCAAAAGCTCAGCCTATTAGTGCATCAGGCTTGGGGAGAGGGTGCATCTAGATACAGGCAATAACACTAGTTAAATCTCTGTTTGTAAGTTGAATAGTTGTTCTAGACTTTACAAGGTGGGTCTGTAACATCTCACAGGCTACCTTCAATTAACATTGCATTAACTCTACAGTATACTTTTATTTCATGTTTTGTTCTTTGTTCCATTGTCATCATCCTGTTCTACACATATTGTAGTCCATGCAATATGCTTTGGCTATTTTTGCTAATAGTTATTTGGCTTTTAAAGAAATTTAAATTGAGTAAAATATATTTTATTTTTATCTACAACTTACCTTTTGTACTTCTTTTTAAAAATTTTTTTTTATTTAAAGAGAAAAAACATGTAAAGGGTAGAGATAATACAGAATTTCAAAAAAAAGATAAACAGTAAGAAATCACTAATTGATAAATTACATATTGTCCTCTTAGAAATAGTTGTTCAAGTTACAAAATTAAAGCATACAAAGTAGATATTCAAACAGTGAGACTGTAAACAGCTATGCATGCATGAATCTCTACATGTATTCCTATCCTTTCTGTATTAGAGGGAAAAACAAAACCTAGCAAGACAAAACAAAATAAATTCCTATCAAAACATGAAACCAAAAAGTTGCATAAAACCACAGTACGAGGTGATCTACAATGATTACTGTGTTGTTTCTTATTATCTTCAATAGAATTGGCTATATCATCAGGCATAACTGAATGTAGCAGTATAATTGAATATAGCAGTACATAACCATATTAGTAAAATAAAACATTGTAGACAGTATAAAACTTCAAAGGCAGGTAATAATCAAACCAGAGTGGATATTCTAGTGAATCGTCATCTTCAGTGCAGTTGCCTATACTCTCAGACATGATACTATCAATCATAACAGCTTTGAATAAAATCTATCAATAAAAAACAGCAATCTAGCAAACCAGATTCAATTATGATCAGTCATGGTAAAATAGTGTAGGTTTTACAGAGCTTTAGATTAAGTTAATAGGTAATTAAGGATAATTACCATACTATATCCTGTTATTTTTAGGATAACTGTCTGTGCCCTCAAATTTAGTACAGGTAGAATAACTGGAACAGAATAAAATAAATCTAAGCAGAGTGATGTGAGTAATGTGGGTTTTAAATCCTGGTACACTATTAACAATATAGTGTATCAAGGCCATCTATGTTAGAGATTCTAGCCATCCTTCTCTGCCTCATTTCTGCTATGCTATTTTTCTGACTTTATTTGTCTAGTTTTCTCCTTCATTCTACTGCCTGCCCCCATTCACTCAATGAGGCCTTTCTGCCACTGTTCCTAAAATCCTGGTATTTTTTTTCTCTCTCTCTAGAATGTCCTTCAGTATTCTCTGTAGGGTTGGATTGGTGGTCACAAATTCCCCCAGTTCCTCTTTTTCTTGGAAACATCTTATTTCTCTGTTAATTTCTAGTGACAGTTTTGCAGGGTACATCAATCTGGGTTGGAAGTTATTTTCTTTCAGGGCTTTGAATACTTTGCTCCAAGCTCTTCTTGATCAGATGGTCTGTGTTGAGAAGTCTGCCATGAGCTTGATGGGCATACCTTTATAGGTAATCTGTTTCTTTTCTATGACAGCTTTTAATATTCTGTTTTTATATTGAATTTCTGGTATCTTGATTATTATATGTCTGGGTGTAGATCTGTTTTGGTTGTAGGTAGCTGGAGTTCTGTATGCCTCACACAACTGAACGTCATTTTCTTTTCCCATGCTTGGGAAGTTTTCCTTAATTATTTCTGTGAATAGCCTTTGTAATTCACCTGTTTGTAACCCTGTTTCTTCATTCACGTTTCTTATTCTTAAATTATAGATTCTCTTGTCATCTTCTAGCCTTTTTCCTTTTTATTTTTAACAAGGAAATTATTTTTAAGAGATTTTACTACCTGTTTCCTTGTTATTTTTAAGAGATCTTTCCTTTCATGATCACACATTGCAAACTTGTCTTCAAGTTTTGATAGTCTATCCTTAGTTTCTTTTAAGGAATTTTGCCAGCTTTCAATGGAGTTTTTAATTCCCTGGTAGTCTCTTTGAATCTGTTTCATGTATTTTATATTTGCTTTATATTCTTTATCGAACGTTTCTCTCCTTTTTTTGTGTTCCTCCCTTCTTCCATCTATGTCTTCCTGAGAGATGCTTAGCATTTCTTTTATTACTCTACTCATATCTTGCTTTACCTGATTTAATATTTCAGCTTTGAGCTTGTCTACAAGGTCCCAAAAGTATCTCTTAATGTCTATTGAAGCCATGTCTGATGTTGAATGTTTGCTGCCCTCAGGCTCCCTTGTTTTTCCCTCTCCTGGATCAGTGCTCTCAGGGTTCTGGGCTGGGACCCTCCTCTTGCCTCTCTCTGCATTCATGGTTCTGGCTTCCTCCACACAGGTTACAGTGCAGGTACCAGCCCCCTTCCCTGTTGGCCACGTTTCCTCCAAAGCATGCTGGCTGAGGGACCTCTGCCCTCTCCTGCCTATCCCTCCCCACAGGGCCAGCCAGACTTCAGGGGCCTTCACCCAGTTAGTGCTTGCTAGGTGCAGGGAATCGATTTGGGATGGCTCATTGGGTCCCGGCCAGGAGTGTGGCCCCATCCAAGCAAATCCCATGAATCTGCTCTGGGGAGGGAGCAACCAACTCAAGTCACTGTCACTCGCAATTCAGGCTACTCCTGCCCGATTCCAAAATGTCGCCCATTTGGTCACGCCCTTCCTGTGGGAGGGAGATCTCATTTCCAGTACTGACCATGGATTAATGAATGTCCCTTCACTGTCTCCGCTCTCCGTTGGGCTCACCAACCCCTGACTTCAGTGCTGCTGTGCTTCCTGTGAGTGGTGGCGGGAACAAGTTTGGGCGGCTCTGCCTGCCAGCATGGATTCAGACTAACACAAACTTGGCGGGTCACCATGAAAATGCTGTGTCCCATAATTTTTAGCTGTTTCAGTTGTAGTCTTGGAGTATTTGATGAGCTTTTTTATGTTTTAATTTCTTCCTGTGTCAAGAGGATCCATCTCCCTCTGTCTGTGTCTCTCCAGGGTGTTTTATTCTGGCACATGAGTTGTTTCTCCCAGGAGGCTTTGTATTTTGTTGCTCACTGATCGGCCATCTGGTCTTCTCCACTGATAACCACTATTTTCTATGAGTTTGACTTGTTTAGATTCCACATATAAATGGGATCATGTGGTATTTGTCTCTCTGTACTTGGATTATTTCACATAGCAAAACACCCTCCAGTTTTACCCATGTTGCCATAAATGATAGAATTTATTTCTTTTGAAGATTGAAATATATATACATATACATATATATATATACATATACATATATATGATATATATATATGTATATCATATTTTCTTTTTCCATTTGTCTCATCATGGGCATCTAGGTTTGTTCCATATCCCAGCTTTGGTGAGTAATGCTGCAAGGAACATGGGAGTGCAGATACAAAACAGGATATTGTATGTAGAAGAATACAATTGAACCTTTATTTCATACCAAGTTAAAAGTAAAAAATAGTGTATTAAAATGGACTAAAGATTTAAGTCAGGTGACTTTGCAAGCCTAAAGTTGGTGGTCTGAACAACTATTTAGAGAACAACAATATGTAATATAGTAACAGTTGTAAATTTGCTACTGTCTTATCACTGTTTGGATTCATTTTATTGTTCTTTTTTAATTCCCTTTAAAATTAAGTTAAAAAAAGATTTAAATCAGGCCCAGAATCCATGAAACTAGGGAAATGAGACAAGGGAAAACCCCCATGACATTCGTTAGGACAAATAATGTTTCATGTGTTTTTTAAAAAAGTATTGGTACATTTTAAATATACATAATGATAATACTCATGATAAGGAGTTTGTACCTGTACATGATATATTTTGCTTCTTTTTTCCCATTCTCCCCTTCCTTCAACTCCTCTTCCCTTTCTTATTTACAAAAGCTTTGTTTCTAGTTTTTCCTTCTTTTTTTCTTGTCCCTTCTTTTTTCCCCCTCCCCCTTCTTGTTCTCCTTCTCATTTGATCATTCTTTTCCCATTTCCCAATAGCTGTTACATATTTTGGTTTTTATTTACACTTTCAGTTTCCCATGCCAGAGAAACAATGTGGTATTTAAACTTATGTGTCCAATTTATTTCACTTAAGAATACAGTCTCAAGGTGCATCCATTTAGCTAGATATGTCTCCAGGTTATCCTTCTTTATGGCTGAGTAGTACCTTACTGTATAAAAACACCACATCTTCTTTTTCCATTTGTCAGCTGATGGGCATTTGGGCTGTTTCCAAGATGTAGCTATTACAAACTGTGATGCTATAAACATAAGTGTGTATATATTGCTCTGATATAATGTTTTTAATTCTTTCATAAAGATACAAAGAAGGGAAATACCTGGGTTGAATGGAACCTCTAGTCCCAGTTTTTGATCTTCATAGTTGTTGCACCAGTGTACACTTCTATCAACAGTGAAGGGTTCCTTTCTCCCCACAGCCCTACCACATTTGTTATTGGTTGATTTCTTGATAATAACCATTCTTTCTGGAGTGACATGGAATCTCAGCATTGTTTTAATTTGAATTTCTCAAATGACCAGTGATGTTGAACATTTTTTCATATATTTGTTTGTCATTTTTGCTTCTTCATCTGAGAAGTGTGTACTCGTCTCAGATGTTCGCTTTTGGATTGGGTTTTTAAATTTGGAAGTATCTGAGTTTTTCAATTTTTTGTATAGTCTATATATTAGTCCTTTGTCTGATAAACAGTGGCAAATTCTTTCCCCCCACATCGTAGGTTGTCTTTTCATTAGGTTGGTGGTTTCTTTTGATGTGTAAATGCTTTTTTTTTTTTTGGTCTTTTGAGACAGGATCTCATTATGCAGTTCAGGCAGGCCTTAAACTCATTTTGTAGCCCAGGCTGGTCTGAAATTTGCAACAATCCTTCTGTCTCAGCCTCCTGAGTGCTGGGGTTATAGGTACGTGCCACCATGCCCATCTCTGCAAAAGCTTTTAACAAGGTGAGATCCTAGTTGTTCATTCTTTGTGATATTTTCTCTGCATTTGTGGTTTTATTCATAAAGTATTTGCTCATGACAATGTCTTCAAGAGTTCTACCTCTTCTGTCTTCCAGAAGAATGAGTGTTTTTGTTTAAATATTTAGATCTTTTAAAAAAATTTTTATTTAAAGAGAAGGGGAAAAAAAGCAAAACAGAAAAAAGGGTAGAAACAATACAGAATTTCAAAAAAAACCAGTAAGAAATCATTAGTTGATACATTACATATTGTCTTCTTGGATATAGTTGTTCAAGTTACAAAATTAAAGCATATAAAGTGGACAAACAGTGAGGCTGCAAACAGTTCTGTTCACTGATCCAACAAAAATTTAGCAACATGGTTGTGAATCCTACACACTTAAATATATATGCAGTTATATCCTTTAGAGCATGTTCTTTTCCTCCTTTTGGTTTTTAAGTCCATTATCTATTTAGTTATATCATGTTTCAGGTTGCACATTACCTTACTGATCTGTTTTGTTGTTATTTACTGTTTAAAATTTTTCTTATTTATTAATATTTTATGTATTTATATATTAATTTAATTTAATTTATTTTATTTTGAAGGTAGTAAAATACAGCAGAACAAGACAGGACAAAGCCAACTGAGGCAGTGCAGTGAAATTGGTACAGAACCTCACAGCAGGTTACTGGGATAACAGCAATAGGTACAATAATATATTTGATTTTCTTCACAATAGTTGTTCCTTCAATCAGGTAAAGCAATATCAAAGGAAATATTGAAATTATAAAAGCACAATATTGAATAGAGCAATACCATTGATCAGAATAGAGCAAAACAGAGACAAAAATATTTGCCTTCAAAGAGATGGCAGAAGAAAATCCCCTTTATTTGCTATATTGCATATAATTAAACTCACAAGAGATGCTCAGATCTCTGGCTCTCACTTGCTAGCAGGGTGGGGAGGAATGAGATGGATGTTTGATTCTTAGCCTGCATACCAGTAGGTTCACAGCCGCCCATCAGAGTGGTGAGCTGGCTGCCTGTTTTCCCTGTGCCCCAATTTCCATCATGGCATGGATCTGAGGAAACACTGATATGGTTCTCTCCCTGGGGTGGAAGCAGCTTGGGAAGCCACAACCACTTACCAGAGTGGTGTGCTGGCTGCCTGCCAGCACCAGAAGTTCCAACATGGCGTGAATCTCAGGAAACGCTGATATGGTTCTCACCCTGTGGTGGCGGGGCTTGGGAGACCACATCCACTTACCAGAGCTGTGTGCTGGCTGCCTGTTTTCCCAGTGCCCCAAGTTCCAACATGGCCTAAATATTTAGATCTTATGTCCATTTTGATTTTAGTTTAGTGCATGGTGTGAGATATGGGTCTAGGCATGTGGAAATTCTTGGCATTGTAGAAAGCCACTTTTTCCAGCACCATATATTAAAAAGGTTATCTATTTTCCAGTGAAGGTTTTCGTCTCCTTTGTGAAGGGTAAGTTGGCTGAGTTTGTTTGGAGTTGTTTCTAGATCTTCTAGTATGTTCCACTGATCTGTGGGTCTGTTTTTTTTTTTTTTCTTGAGTACCATGCTGTTTTGGTTTTTTTTTTGGTACTGGGGATCGAACTCACGACCTTGCGCTTGCCAGGCAGGCGCTTAAGCCACTGAGTACCATGCTGTTTTTAATTACAGTAGTTATAGCATAATTTCAAGCCAGGGGTTGTGATGTCTCCTGCTTTGTGGCTCAATATGGCTTTTGTATTCCAGGTCTCTGGCTCCAAATGAATTTTAGGACTATTTTCTCTACTTCTGTGAGGTATGTTAATGGTATTTTGATTAAGATTACATTAAACTGAAAACAATTTTAGAGATAGGGTTCTTTTTACTAGGTTGGTTCTTCCTACCCAAGAACAAGGGATATTTTTCCATTTTCTGATATCTTCTTCAATCTCCTTTGAGTACTGTACTATTTAATGTAAAAGTCTTTTACTTCATTAGTTTAATCTCTAGGTATTTCATTTTTTGGATGCAGTGGGGAAAATGTTGCTGCCCTAATTTCTCTCTCAGTGAGTTTGTTATTCATGTACAGGAATGCTATTGATTTTTGAGTGCTGACTTTGTTTCCAGCATACTACTGAATTTTTAAATTAAATCTAGTGGTCTTTTGGTGGAGTTTTTGGGGTCTTCTATGTAGAATATCATGTCTTCCTTAAGTAATGACAATTTAACTTTTTCCTTTCCTAACCTTATTACTTTTATTTCTTTCTCTTGTCTAATTGCTCTGGCTAATGATGCCAGAACTATTTTGAATAAAGGTGGAGATCCTTGTCTTGTTCTTGATTTTAGAGTGTAAGCTTTCAGCTTTTGACCAGATGTTAGCTGTTGGTTTTTCATAGATGGTTTTTATCGGATTGAGGTAAAGACTATCAACTTCAATTTTCTGCAGGCTTTTTTTTTTTTATCATGAGTGACTGTTGGATGTGGTCAAAAGCTTTTTCTGCATCCCTTGAGTTGATCATATGATTTTTGTCTTTGACTCTGTTAATATAGTGTATTACATTTATTGATTTTCATTTATTGAACCATCCTTGCATCCCTGGGATGAATACTACTTGGTCATGGTATATAATCTTTTTGATAATTTGCTGCATTCTGTTTGCCAGTATCATATTGAAGTTTTTTTGCATCTCTATTTATAATGAAGATTGGCCTATGGCTCTCTTTATTAGTTGGGGCCTTCTCTGGTTTTGGTATCAGGGTGATATTTGCTTCCAGGAATGATTTTGGAAGTGTTGCATACCTTTTAATTCATTTAAGAGTGTCATTGGATCTCTAAATTCCTTGTAGAATTTAGTAGTGAATCTGTCAGGGACTGGGCTTTTCTTTGTTGTTAAGTTCTTAATTACATTTTCAATTTCATTGATTGATATTGGTTTATTTAGAATTTTAAAATCTACTTGATCCAGCTTTGGTGATTTATATGTATCTAGGAATCTGTCCATTTCTTCTGTTTTCTATCTTATTCAGAATACAAGTTCCCAAAGTAGGTATTGATGATCTTCTGAATTTCTGCAGTATCCATTATGATTTCACCGTTTTCATTTCTAATTGCTTGGATTCAAGTCTTTTCTTTTTTGATAAGGTTGGCTAAAGGTTGATCAATTTTATTTAATCTTTCAAAGAACTAACTCTCATATTCATTGATTCTGTGTATTTTTTCTTAGTCTCTGTTGAATTAATTTCAGTTCTGATCTTTATGATTTCAATCCTTGTTTCAGCTTTGAGCTTGATTTGCTCTTCTCTTTCTAGAAGTCTGAGGTTCAGCATTAGGTTGTTTATTTAATCTCATTCTGTTTTGTTTTTTTGTCTTTTTTTTTTTTTGAGACAGGGTCTCACTGTGCAGTTGAGGCTGGCCTTGAGCTCACTATGCAGGCCAGGCTGGTCTCGAACTCACAATGATCCTCCTGCCTCAGCCTCCCAAGTGTTGGGATTGCAGGAATGCCCCACCACACCTGGATTTCATTCTGTTTTTCTGATGTGGGAATTCAGTGCTATAAATTTCCCTCTTAGGCTGTTTTCACTGCATCCTATAAGTTTTGGTATGTTGTACTGGCATTATCATTTATTTGTAGAAACTGTCTAATTTTTTTCTTTAATTTCATCTGAGACTCAGTGGTTTCCAGTATCACCATGTGTCTGTAGGGTTTGCTACCCTTCCTGTGCAGCGAGACAGGGCTCTGGTAGAAACCACTGCTTGCTTTCCTCCTCCTTCTCTTCATCACATTGCTATCTGCCAGCATCTGGACATTAAATCTCAAAGAGGCTGTTTCTCTACTGTTCACTCCTCTGCCATCTTTTCCTTAGGCTGAACAAATTTTTTTTAAATTATGCTTTTACTATCATATTTAAGAAATCCCTCACTTAAAGTTACAAAGATCTTATCTGTTATGGTTTGTTTCTAGATGTCTCCCCAAAGCCTCGTGTAGTCATGGGGAGGGGTGGGCTTTTCAGAGGTGACTGAATCTAGACTTTGTGATTGATTCATGGCTGGATACTGCATATAAGGGTGTGAATGCTACACCTGTCCCAGTGTGGGTAAGCTGCATATACTATAAGGGACAGCAAGCAGCTTTCTCCTTTTCTCCCTGCTTTGCTGCTTTGCTACCTTCTGCTTGCTATGGATGTCTCCTCTTTGAACCTTTCTGCCATGCCACAATGGCTTGGAGCCAGTCAATCATGAACTGACACTTTCATAAACTGTGAGCTAAATAAACCTTTTCCCCTTAATTTTTAGGTGTCAGGTGTTTTGTGTCAGCACTGAGATAGTAACAGGTATCTTGAGTTTCTTTTAAGGTTTTTGATTTTATAGTATATGATTCATTTTGAGTGTTTTTATCTATGATATGAAGTGTGGGCCAGATTGCCTTTTTTGGGAGCAGGTGGATATCATTTGTTCCAGCATCATTTATAAAATTGTTTATCTCTTCTAGTTGAATCACATTTGCAGTTTTTGCTAGATGAGTGAGTTTATTGTTCTTTATCTAAAAAATGTTCAAAGGAAGTTTATTTGGTTTAACTCTCAGCACCTCACTCCTCAGTTCTGAGGAAGCCTACCTTCTCTTGTGCTGTTTGATGTTTCTTGTAGGTAATGCACATTTTGGAACAATTCCACTGTTGCTTTTTAGCTTCTCTCTTTTGCTTATTTTCATGGCTTGGATTTTCTTATACAGCAGTCTGAGCTTTCTTTTACTTTTCCTCTAGATCTGGAGTTACATTGTCCTTTTTGTGCTGAAAGAATTATTTATTGTAAGCAGCTTCATTTTCTACCGTTAAGTAACGCATATAATCTGCAACATTCTGATCCATGATGTGTTTGCAATGTGCTTCTGCACTGAATTCTTGGCTTTCAGAATCATAACCAGGGAATCATTTGGTATGTTGAGGGACAAGCCTCCATCCACAGCACCCTTCTGGGTGCTTCTTGCCAGTTAGTAGGTCTGGAAAGGCCCACATGCCAATAGTAGATGAAGGCACCAGGTGAAGTCACTATCAGTACTGTTTCCATTGTATGCATCTCTAGTCACCTCCACCTGGTCTTCATAGATCTCATCTTTGCCAAACCTACTGAGAATGCTGTGGGCCAGCAGCAGACCAGTATGATATGCTGTTAGGCCTATTTACACACTGTATTTTGGTACACTGTGCTATTGATCCTATCCCCTTTGGTATGGGCATAAACAATCTGACAAATGATATCTCTGTTAGTTACATAAACTGTTATCCTGTATTTGAGTGTGATATACTTATTTTTGTCCTGGGTCACCAAGTGTTTTGAAACATAGTAATCAGTTTTGCCCCTTCATATTTTTGTAAACTTCACTTGGTAACTCTTTTAAAAATTCTTTTTGTTTTCAGCTTTTTTGAGACAGGGCCTCACTGTGTAATCCATGCTGGTCTTGGAGACACTAGGCAGTCCAAGCTGGTTTCAAACTCATGGGAATTCTTCTTCCTCAGCCTCCTGAGTCCTGGGATTGTAGATATGTGCCACCATACCCTGCTTCACTTGGTATCTCTTATTTTATTTTATTTTTTTTTTTGAGACAGGGTCTTGCTTTGTAGTTTGGGTAGGCCCTGAACTTTCTATGTAGTCCAGGATGGCCTCAAAATCAAAGTTGTCCTCCTGCCTCAGCCTCCAGAGTGCTAGGATTACCTGGTGTACCACCACACCAGACTTTACTTGGTATCTCTTAAAGTAGGTCTTATTCTTAAAAACTTTTGGACCTATGGAATAGAGACTCATGTCTGAAGCTCTGGACAAATGTCAACCTTTTTCTTTTTAAGACAGGTTTTTAGCTCAGGTTGACCCTGGACTCACTATATAGTGCAGGCTGGTGTCATACTCACAGTGATCCTCCTGCCTCAGTTTTGCAAATGCTGGGATTACAGGCATGTGCCACAATGCCTGACTCACAGTTACAATTTAAAAAGGTAAGAAACAATTTACAGAGTTTTATTCCTTTTTGCTTTTTGAATTCTGTTTCATAGATTAATTTCATTATTTTTTCACTAATACTATCTATAATTTTTCTACTAAGCTTGCTTTATAATAAGGCTTGAAATCAGGCAAAGTGAGTCTTCTAACTCCACTCCTTTGTTTTGAAACTGTTTAAGCTATTTCAGGTACTTTGCCTTGCTATATGCATTGTGTTTTTTATTTTAATTTTAATTTTTTGTCTTTTTGAGACAGAGTTTCACATGCAATGCCCTTGAACTCACCTTGTAGCCTAGGCTGGCCTCAAACTCATAGCAATTCTCCTGTCTCAGCCTTCTGAGTGCTGGGATTACAGGCATGTGCCACAATGACCAGCTACCATATTCATTTTAGAATCATCTATTTCTAAAAAAGTCCTATAGTATTATTATTATTTTGTTTTGTTTTCTTTTAATTAAGTTTATTGGTACAGTTTAGATATATATATTCATTGTAGGGAGTTTTTACCTGTATATGATATAATTTGATTGCTCTTTTTTTCCAATCCCCTCTCCTCCTTCAACCCCTTCCCCTCCCTATTTACACAGCTTTGTTTCCATTTTATCCTTTTTAAAATTGTTTTTTCTTTTTCCCCTCTTTCTCCCTTACCCTCCCCTAGTTCTTCTTTCCTTTTGAACAATTTCTTCCCATTTCACAATATCTGTTGTACATTTGGGACCCTATTTACTCTCTCAGTTTCTCATACCAGGGATACAATGAAGTATTTACGTATGTGAGTTCGATTTATTCACTTAAGAGTATGATCTCAGGCTGTGTCCATTTACCTAGAAACATTTCAAGTTTATCCTTCTTTATGGCTGGGTAGTAATCTTCTGTATAAAAAAATCATATCTTTCTTATTCATTCTTTGGTTGAAGGGTATTTGGGCTATTTCTAAGATTTAGCTATTACAAACTGTGCTGCTGTTAAAATGGGTATGAATATATTGCTGTGGTATGATGTTTTTAATTCTTCCAATAAGATACCTGGAACGGGTATAACTGGGTTAAATAGTACTTCTAACCCTAGTTTTCTGAGGAATTTCTACACTGATTTCCACAGTTGCTGCACCAGTCTACATTCCCACCAACAGTGGGAAGGTTTGATTTCCTGATGATAGCCATTCTTTGTGGAGTGAGATGGAATCTCAGCATTATTTTAATTTGCAGCACTTGAAAAACCAATTATGTTGAACATTTTTTCATATATGTATTTGTTGTTTGTATTTTTTTTTCTGAGAAGTGTGTATACATTTCACATGCCCATTTTTGATTGGGTCTTTAAATTTGGGAGGATTCTGACTTTTTCAATTCCATATATGTTCTAGATATAAGTCCTCTGGGGGACAACTGGCTAAAGATTTTTCCACTCTGTAGGTTGACTTTTCACGCTTTTGATGATTTCTTTGCTGAGCAGAAGCTTTTTAATAGGATGAAATTCCAGTTGTTGATTATTTGTATTATTTATTATGCAATCAGAGTTTTATTCATGAAATATTTGCTTGTACCTATGTCTTCAAGAATTTTGCCTATTCTATTTTCCAACATATTTAGTCTTTCTGTTTTAATATTTAGATCTTTGATTCATTTCAATTTTAGTTAAGTGCATGATGATAGATGTGGAGCTGGTTTTAGTCTTTGGTATATGGAAAACCAGTTTTTCCATCATCATTTATTAAAGAGAATTTCTTCCAGTGAACATATTTGGCTACTTTGTCAAACATAAGGTAGCCGAGTTTATTTTTGGAGTTGTTTCTGCATCTTCTAATATGTTCCATTGATCCTCAAGTCTCTTTTTGTATAACCATTACCATGCAATTTTTAATAACAGTAGTTTTGTGGTATAATTTCAAGTCAGGGATTGTGATGCACCTTCCTTGTCTTTGTTGCTGAGAATTGTTTTTGCTATTTTAAGTGTCTTCTGGTAGCAAATGAATTTTAGGAATCTTTTCTCTGGCTCTGTGAGATAAGCTATTGGTGGTTTGATTGAGATTGCATTAAATCTGTGTACTTTTGGGACATCCATGTCCACTATGTTGGTTCTTCATATCCATGAACAAGGAATATCTTTCCTTTTTCTGATATCCTCCTTGTTCTCCTTTTTCAGAGTACTGCAGATTTCAATGTACAGGTCTTTTACTTCCTTCATTAGATTAATCCTTTGGCACTTCTTGTTTTTGGATGCTATTGTTAAAGATGTGGTTTTCTCAATTTCTCACTCAGTGAGCTTGTTATTTGTGTACAGGAATGCTATTGATTTTTGAGTACTGACTTTGTGTCCAGCTATACTACTGAATTTGTTTATTAAATCTACAAGTCCTTTGGTGGAGTTTTCAGGGTCATCTATATAGAGTATCATGACATCAGCAAATAGTGATAATTTAACTTGTGTGTTTCCTATTCTTATTCCTTTTATTTGTTTTTCTTATCTAATTGCTCTGGCTAATATTGCCAGAAATATTTTGAATAAAAGTCATATTAGTGGAACTCCTGTCTTGTTCCTGACTTTAGAGTAAAAGTGTCAGTTTTTGACCATTTAGTATGATGTTAGCTGTTTGTCACAGAAAAATTTTATCAGATTGAGGTAAAGACCATCAACTCCAGTTTTCTGCAGGTTTTTTTTTTTTTATCATGAGTAGCTTTGTCAAATGCTTTTTCCTTGTCTGTTGAGATAATCATGTGATTTTTGTGCTTAGTTTTGTTAATATTTTGTATTACATTTATTGATATGCATATGTTGAACCATACCCTAATTTCTGGCATGTATCATATTTGGTCACTGTGTATAATCTTGATAATTTGCTGCATTCTATTGCAACTATCTTACTGAGAATTTTGTGTCTATGTTTATTAGGATCTTGGCCTTTAGTTTTCTTTCTTGGTTGGTCCTTCTCTGGTTTTGGTATCAGGGTAACACTTGCTTCCAAGAATGATTCTGGAAGTATTACTTCCCTTTCAATTTCATTAAAGAGTTTTGGTATAGTGGCATTAGGTCTCTCTAAATTCCTTATAGAATTCAACAGTGACTCCATCAGCGCCTGGACTTTTCTTTGTTGGTAAATTCTTAATTACATTTTCAATCTCATTGATTGATATGTTATTTAAAATTTTTATATTTTCTTTATTCAGTTTTGGCACTTCATATATGACTAGGAATCTGTCCATTTCTTCTGTGTTTTCCATTCTATGAAAGATTCTCCAGGTAGGTATTGATCTTCTGGATTTCCACAGGCTTCATTGTGATTTTGCCCCTTTTGTTCCTAATTGCATGAATTTGAGTCTCTTCTTTTTTTTTTTTCCCTAAGGTTGGCTAAGGGATTGTCAATTTTATTTAATCCTTCAAAGAACCAACTCTTCAATTTATTGGTTCTTTGTATTGTTTTCTTAGTCTCCATTGAATTAATTTTTGCCCTTATCTGTATAATTTATTCTCTTGTATGAGGTTTTGCTTGATTTGTTTTTCTTTTACCAGAAATTTGAGGTTCAACATTAAGTTGTTTGTTTGAGCTTGCTCTGTTTTCCTGATGTGAGGATTCACCACTATAAATTTCTCTCATAGAACTGCTTTTTTTGTATCCCATAGGTTGTGGTATGTTGTACCTGCATTGTTTAATTGCAGAAACTATAATTTCTTCTTTAATTTCATCTATGACCTATTGGTTATTAAAAAGGATGCTATTTAATTTCTATGTGTATAGGAAGTTCTTGAGGTTTGTTTTGCCATTGATTTTCAATTTCATTGCACTATATCTGGTAGTATGCATGGGATAATTTCAATTTCTTTGCAGTTGTTTTGGCATGTTCTGTAAGTTAGTATATGGTCTATTTTGGTGAACATCCTGTGTGCAGCTGAGAAGAATGTGTAGTCTGATGTTGTGGGGTGGAACACTGCAGGCATCTACTAACTCCATTTGTTCACAGGTTTGATCTGGTTCTGATATTTCATTGTTGATTTTTTTTCTGGTTGATCAATCTGATTGTTACATTGAGGTACTGAGTTCCCCCATTACAACTGTGTTAGTGCTTGTTTGATTTTTTTAATGTCTGTTAATATTTATTTTATGTAGTTGGATGCATCAGCATTTGGTGCATATATATTTATGATTTTTATCTCTTCTTGGAGTTTTCCCTTAACAAGTATATGGTGACTTCTTTGTTTCTTTTGCTCAGTCTTGGCTTGAAGTTCACATTATCTGCAAATAGAATATCTATCACTGTTTTTCTCTGGGTTCCCATTGAATAGAGTATTGTTTTCCATCCTTTTAACTTTCAGTCTATGATTTTCTTTTTGAGTTAAATGAGTTTCTTCTATACAGCATATTGCTGGATCTTGTTTCTTTTTTTTTTTTTTTTTTTTTTGGTACTGGGGATTGAACTCATGACCTTGCGCTTGCCAGGCAGGAGCTTATGCCACTGAGCTAAATCCCTGGCCCGGGATCTTGTTTCTTGATGTATTCTACAAGTCTGGTTTTTTTTTTTTTTTTGATTGGTGGATTAAGACCATTTACATCAATGCTAATAACTGATCTGCATTGGCTTGTGTTGATCATATTATTTTCTGTCATTGGTTCCCTGTCCTACCCCTTTGTTTAATTGCTTGCTCTGCCTGGTGGTTTCTTTCTATGAGTATCCTTGGAATTGTGGTCATTTTTATCTCTTTCCAGAATACACTTTCCAATATACTTCATAAAGTTGGTTTAGTGGTCATGAATTTATTCAGTTTTTCTTGCTTAGTAAGTAACTTATTTCTCCGTTAATTTTGAAAGATAGTTTTCCAGTGTACATTGAACTGGGTCAGAAGTTGTTTTCTTTCAGGATTTGAAACACTTCACTTCAAGCTCTTCTTGACTTGAGGATTTGTGTTGAGAAGTCTTCTGTGATTCTGACTGGCCATCCTTTGTAGGTGATTTGTTTCTCTTCTCTAATAGTTTTAATATTCTGTTATTATGCTGAATTTCTGGAATCTTGATCATTATATGCCTTGGTGTAGATTTATTTTGGTCATGGCCATTTGGAGTTTTATGTGCTTCAGTTATTTGTATGTCAGTTTCTTTATCAGTGTTTGGGAAATTTTCTGCCATATTTATGCAGAAGAGGTTTTTTTATGGCATTTGCACTATTTCCAGCTTTTTTTTTTTGACGCCAATCAACCTTGTGTTTCTGTTCTTTGGTACATCTTGCAGTTGTTGGATTAATTTTTAATGGTGTCTTTTTATTTTTAAGATATCTTTCTTTTATTGTTCAGACAATTGAATGCAGATGTCTTGTGCTCTGCATGAATGATTTGGGGGTGACAATGCACAATCATGCACCACTGTTGTCCCCTGATTGATGTGTTTTGAAATTTTGTTGTAGTTTTCTTCTTTTTTCCTTTTTATCCTTGAAATAAAATGGATTTAAAAAGATATATCTTTCTTTTTTGTGGTTTCTAGGCACAATTCTGCCTTCTAGATATGATATTCTATCTTCACCTTTGTTGAATCTGTTGTGTCTACTTTAAATGACATTTTTAATTCCCTGGATTTCTGCTTGAATCTTTTTCATGGATTCCATTTTTTTCTATGTTGAGCATTTATGGTTTCTCATCATTTACCTAAATTCTTTTATTTTTTTTAAATTGATGTTTGCTCTAATGTCTTTCATTTTGATAATTTGTTTTCTCTTTTCTTTTTTAAACTGAGAGGTTATTTTTTTTATAGCCTCTTCCATTAGTGTTTTCACTTCCGTTGCTATCATTTTAGAAAGTTCCAGTGGGTGCATACTGATTTCCTCTCTCATTGTGCCATGGGCTTGTTCTGGATGGGCTGGAGGCCTGGGGTTGCATTTTTCTTCTGTGTTTTGTCATTTTCTATTTTATTTTGTTTTCTCTGTTGATGCTTGTAGATTTCTTTCGCTTGACAGCTTTATCTCTGGTATCAAGGCTTCCGTAGGAAATGTCTCTTCCTCAAGGATGTCACTGGATCTATCCCAAGAACCCACCTTGCCAATTTATTAAGGATGAGAAGTTGCTATCTATTTATCTCAGCACCTAGTCCTTTGGTACAGGACTATGGTGATAGTTATGACCCCAGAGAAATACAGTATTGTCATACAAGGGAGAAAAATGGATTATAATAGGTAGGAATTCCTATTACTTGTTGCAATAATAATAGTATCAAGCACAGTCTAGCTATTGACAAATTGTGGTAACTATTAACTTCACGCTTTTAAGCACAGGAGCAAATTTTACAGTTACACAACAAAGTCCAATGTATAACAGGAACTTACATGCAATGATTTTTCCCTTTGCAGAGTAATTTTTACCCTGTTGTGGTGGTGGGGGTGTAAGAGGCATAGGAGAAAATCGAGAGATGAATAGGAGAAAATAGAGAGATGAAATTTAGTAGAAGTGAGGCCAAAGGGAAAAGAATGATCACCCAAGTTTTGAGAAATGAAAATACAGAAATGAAAAGAATGAAAGAGAAAACAGAGTATTAAAGTGAGCCAGAAAGTTGATGTTTACTTACATGAAAATATTATAAAATTCAAGAGAGATAATTGAGGAAAGTGAGAAAAAAGATGGATAGTAGAAAACGAAAAAGGTAAAAAAACCCAAACTGTGAAAAAAGAAAGAAAAAAGCCCCTAACCAGAGAGAAAAATGAAAGCCAATCAAACAAACAAATAAAAAGAAAAATAGTCAAATTCCTTTGGTGTCCACAGTTCTATGCTATGTACTCTGGGCAAGTTTGCAGTGGAATTTGTGCTGGGTGTGGGGCTGATCTTGACCTCTGGTTTTGGGGGCTGAGACTGGTCTTCCATTGCTGGATCTCTCCCCCAGCCCTTTGATGCAGAATCTTCAGTTCTGCCTGCCTTCTTCAGTTCCGCATGTCTGTGAGCCAGAGCACAGCGCTTGTTCATGGAACTCGCCATCTGCTGGCTCATACTCTCACTGCTTCTTTGGGGTTTCCCACACTCCAGGTATTGCCTGCCCGCATGTGCTGTGCCAAGCCTGCTGTCACTGGTCTGGTTTTGCTTGCTGGCATATGCCCACACTGGGCATGCTCTTTTGTTTTCTTTTTTGAGAAAATGTCTCACTTTTTAGTGTAGGCTGGCCTTGAACTTACTATGTAGTTCAACCTGGCCTTGAAATCATGACACTCCTCCTGCCTCAGCCTACCAAGCGCTGGATTGCACCACCACACCCAACTAATACTGTAGTATTTTGAGTGAATTTCTATTGAATCTACAGCTTATTTTGTAGAACATTAATAATATTGACTTGGCATATCCATTGACATGGCATATCTTTCCCTTAACTGAGAAGTTATTTGATGTCTTCCTCCAGTAATTTCTAATGTACAAATCTGGAATTCATTTTCTTATATTTCTACCTCAGTTTGCATAGTTTTCCAAGTGATACTTTAAGAACTGTTATATAGGTAGTATAAAGAACTACAAGTAATTTTTGCATATGACATTGTAACCTATAATCTTGCATAGCTCACTTATTAGTAGTAGTTTTACAAAGATCCTTTTAGGATTTTGCTATTTTTGATAATCATGTCTTTTGCAAGTGGAATGGTTTATTTCATCTTTCTCAGTCTTTATCCCTTTAAATTCTGCTTCTTGCCTTATGATTCTAGCTAGAAATTTCAGTACAATATTAAGCAAGAGATTTGAGAATAATATCTTCATCTTGCTCCTTATCTTAGCAAGAAATGTTCAAACTTTTACCATAAAGTGTGATGATAGCTGTAAGTTTTATAGATGCATTTATTGGGTTGAGGGGTCCCTTTTTACTTCTAGGTCTCTGAGAATTTTTGTTTCTTTTTAAGACATCATAAATGGATTTTAAATTTTATTGAATGCTTCTTCAGCATCTACTGTAATTATATAAATTTTCATCTTTAGTCTCTGTGGTGAATTATATTGATTTTAAAAAGTTGAACCAACCTTGTACTGGTAGGATAAAATTGGTTTGGTCATAATGAATTATCCTATTTATATTTCACTGGATTCAATTTTTTCGATATTGTATTAAGAATTTCTGTGGCTCTTTATATGAAAACTATGTTTCTTTGTTTGCTTTCTTTATATGCCCTTGGTGTTTATGGTATCAGAGTAACAGCTGTTTTTGTCTTTTACCGGTGAGGAAAGTAGGTGGGACTTGGTACCTGTTGCATAGCTGTGGGCATTCCTCTTCCAGCCCAGCATCTGAGAGATTTCTATGATTTTCTGCTGACCCAATTTTTCTCATGAGCTCAAGAGAGATCTTCGGAGAACAGCCTGTTCAAGGGAATGAATGAAATTCCCTTGTGCTTATGACTTTCAGGCTTAATATTCTTGCACTAGAGTTAATCTTTAGATTTGTTTGCACATCTGATCAAATTCTACCTACTAGTGTGTATAATAACCCTGTCTTCCTTAGGTAAGCTTGTACTTGGGTCCCATTTCTGTTTGAAGACATTCATTTATTTCCATATTCCAAATTATTTGGTTTTCCTGGACAGCTTGTATAATGTAGTTATTTTTTATTTTTATATAATTAAATTATGGAATATATCATTTTATGACATCTATGTTTTGTTAAAAATCATGTTTGTTTTCTATTTTATCAATTTATGCTAATATCTTACATGTTTATTCTAATTTATTTACAGTGAATTATTTACATGTTTATTCTAATTTATTCACAGTTAATTTTTTGAATGTATTCTAACTTCTTGAAATGATTTGTTAAATTATAAATTTTTAAAAATAAGTTTATTATTTGGTACTACTTTCATGTATTCCACAAGTTTTGCTATGCAGTATTCTTGTTATTGTTTAAATAAAAATATTCTATAATTCACATTTTCTTTTGCTTTTGGAACTATTGGTTAAATGAATATTTATTAGTTTTTCTACCATTTCACAATTTTCTCTATTTTCTTTTTTGTTACTGATTTTTCACTTAATTGCATTTATAGCTAGGGGATATGCTCTGTGTATTTTTTCATCCTTTAGAAGTTGTTCAGATTTGCTTTATAACCCATTATATATTCTGTTTATACATTTTCTTTGTGTATTTGAAAAAATGTAGAGTTTAGAATTCTAAATTTGACTATTGGGACAGTGGTATTGTTCTGTACAAAATCCTTTGTTCTATTAATTACTGGGATAGTTACAATAATATGATTCATTTGTTTAGCTAAGTTTCAGTCTACATATTTTGAGGCTGCTATATACATATAAATTTAGCTCTGTTATATAATTCTAGTAAATATTTTGTGCTTAGGAGAAACTGTCTTTACTCTTAGTAGTACTTATTTCTCCATATAGTATTTTTGCTTATTACTAATGCCACCAACCATCATCTAATTTTCTTTATTGATTATTGCATGATATATTTTTTCATTCAGTTATTTTAATCTTCTTATAATATTATGTTTTATATGATGCCATATAAGTATTATAATATTTGATTTTTTTAAAGGTAGGAATAATATAATGAGAAAAAGAATGCTTCTATCAAAGAGGAAAAGAAGGGGACTGAGAAGGTAGGTTGCCTGAAACCCCACTTCTCAAGGGAGTTTTATAGAGCAAAACCACGAAGTTAGGTGAGTTTAAAGTGGGACAGAACTATAATCAATCAATCAATAAGATTACAAGTATAGTTACACAGGAAATATTAATCCAATTGGAAAAACATAGGATGAGTATGAGACTATGACAAACCAGTAAGGTTACAGCAAGTATAGTTGCTTAGGAGATATCAATTAAATGAGAATCAAATGTGGAAGGAAGGTATATAGCAATTGACATGGGTGGACAAAGACTTCCTTGGAAGGAGTGGGTTAAGGTGGTTTGGTCCTTTACCCTGAGGTGGTTGATCCCTATTTAGAATACCAGTCACTACTGTTCATCTCTAGGGAAAGTATAGGTGTATTTCCTCTTTTTCTTGAAGCCTAGTCTTCAGGGAACACTCCTCCCACCGCAGTGGTCTGCTACACTGAACTTTCAAGGTCTCAGTCTTGTCTGACTGTCTACAATATTTCTAAATAACTTAGCTGTCTATATAACATTTCCACCTCTGAAGAAGTACTCCCAACTTCCAGGAAGGGGCAAGGGGTGAAGACTGTTCTGACTACTTCTAGCTGAAGAGAGTTGTAGTTGTGACTGGTAGTCTGAGATACTCCAGGGGTGTCTATCTAATGACCCTTCATAGGCACCAGGTGTTCTTTTCTTGGGTAGCTTTAAATGCCTTCCTGTGCTGCTGTTAGAATGTTTAATGCCATCCAGTTTTGGAGGACTGCTGGCTTCATTAATTTGACTTCTTCATTTAGGAGATAGAGACCAACATGGTATCAGTTAAGGTCCACTGAGTACAGTTAGTTAGTTAAGACCTCAATGTATTGTATGTTGTCCTCTAACCCCAGGGAGGGATTAAAGATAGAATCCAAATGATCATACCAGTGAAACACACTTATAGACCATCGATGATATTAGGCATGGTAAGTTTGGAGGTTTGTCAATACTTTTGACACTCCTGCCTTGCAACCTCACAAATCCCAGTGTGCATCTTCCTATCTATCTAGGGTGTAGCCAGAGCTACAGATTGGTTCCATAGGACCTGTGAGTACCATTGGGGGCTCCCCATCTAATTCCAGGGCAATTAAGCCAGTTTGTTGCAAACTAGTCTTCAGCCTATAAAGTTACTGTGTATGTACATTGTTCGGGAGGTATCATTCCAAGTATTTAGTAGAGTTTGGCCAAAGAGAATAGGAATGATTTTTTGTTCCCAACATAAGGGAGCCTTTCTACTAAGATGTCCTATAATGAGGGTAACCACATACAATCATTCAGTATCTGAAAATAGCCATCTTGATATCTACGGTTGTTGGCCCTCAAGATAGGACTGTTACTCGTATTTAATAGGGTCTTACTCATGCCTGTAGAGAGGCTTCAGGGACATTGTTAGAAAAAATCAGCTTTGTCCATGGTCATTAAGAGTATTATAAGCTGCTAAGTTAACTCATAATGATGGTCTCAACTATGAACCATTGAACTCCTTCATAACTTATCAATATAGTCTTGTAGATTATTCCAATCATCTCCTTGAAATGGGAATACCCACTAAGGATGTCCTTACATACTCCACAAGGGGAGCAGTCACATATCCAGCAAGACATTTATTGTAATGCTCCACAAAGGGCTTAATAAAATGGCCACCCAGCCCCATAGGGCTGCTGGAGGGTTGCCTGACTCTGAGTGGAACAGAACTACCACACCAGGAAGTTTAAAAGAAGAAAAGGAAAAAAAGTAGACTAAAATAGTGTGAATAAGTCAAATCACATGGGATAGACTTGGGATATAAGCTCTTCTACCTCTTTTACCTTCCTCCAAACAGAGGATGCTACAGCCCAGTAGCAAATTCTCCTGGCACATACAGAAGTGAGTGAACTGCTTCCAACCTGAGGATCAGCCAGCCTTTTCTTTTCTTTTCTTTTCTTTTCTTTTCTTTTCTTTTCTTTTCTTTTCTTTTCTTTTTTCTTCTCTTTCTCTTCCTTTTGTGCACCAGAACACTAACTGGAACCTCTAGGGACAAGATTAAATAAAGGATACAGGGGCACATAGTGAATGGAACAGCATGACCCTTCTCATGACCTGTCGCTAGAGGGGTACAGGGACTTAGACAGCTTTGCACTGTGGGACTGAACATCCCAGGGCTGTCCCCACAACAGTGGTAGCAGCATAAAATTAACTCACAGCACCCTACCTCACTGGACAAAATGTTACAGACTACTGTGGTGACAGTGGCAGTGGATGCATTGGTGAAAGCACAGATTGGAAGAGCATGACCTCTCCTGCCGTGGTACCAGAACCTTGAGGAATTTAAGCAGAATTGCACCTCCAGCATCAAGGAATGAGAGGTTAGAACTTCTCAGTCAAGAGAGCAGTAAGAATGGGGACTGAGAGGCCTTGGAGGCATCTGTGGGAGCAGAGGTTCAACTCACATAACAGAACCTCATCCCACCCTGCAACAAGTGACCTGAGAGTATAGAGACTTTCCAGTGGAAGAAGAACATGAGAGGCTGTGCAAGGACTGGGAGAAACTAACCGTATGCAGCATTGGGAGTATCTTCCTGTATCTGTCTGAGGGTAGCATAGCAACTGGGAAAGAGATGCAGAGAGAAACAGAGTAAAGACTGGGTGAGCCACCAAGGTACACACAGCAAGTATTGGTGAAGACTCTGGTCCTGGTTTCCCATATCTTGAGGCCAAGATCAGCCCCATATCCAGCACAAACTCTATGTCAGGATCAGCAGTGTTACCCAGTAGTTTTGGGGTTTCAGTGGAATTTCATGTTTTATTATATTTCATTGTATTTTTCTTTCTTTGCTGGGTTGTTTCCTTTTCCATTTTTAAAAGGTCTTTTACCTATATTTTTGTTCTAATTTATTCACCCTCTTTCTCTTTTTCCTTACTTATCTCCCTTGGTTTAATCATATTTATCGTATTTTCACATGACTGAATAGTCTCTGTAATCTCTCTGGTTATCTTCAATAATCCCTTGCTTACTCCTTCATTCTTTTCTCTTCTACCCTATTTTCTAGATTCCTAAATCTTGCATGATCATTCTTTGCCCTCCAGCCTTGCTTCTAATTTATTTCTCTTTATTTATCTCTGTTTTCCCCACTATCACTATTAAATTTCTCTGCCACAGCTTAAAACTATTGTACAAAGAAGAAACAATTTACAAACAAGCTCTCAATTTGTGACTGTAGATCTTGCTCCTATGGTTAAAGGTATCAAATTACGACACAATTACTACAGTTTGTCCATTTCTAATTTTTGCTTGATGCCGTTGTTATTGTTAGATGTACGACTTTAGTAAGAATGTCAGATCTGTGTAACCAGTTGTTCTCACTTGTATAATAATACTGGAAAGCTCTGGGATAATAATCCTCACCACATCCCATCACTAAAAGACTAGGAACTAAGCCAAATAGGTACTAACATCTTACCCCTAATAAATTGGGAAGATAGGATCTTGGGATAGACACAAAAACAAAGAACCTCCTTGTTATAGTCAGGGATTACAAGGAGAACAGGACAATACAGGGCACATTATTTATAGTAGTATTTATAATGATAATCCAAGGAGTCAAATACAAAGAAAGTGCAGGAAATCTGTTTAGACACTAAAGACTTACAGAATCCAGGGCCTGGATTCCCATGGCAATATCCTACATGAGTTCATCTGAAGACCGAGAGCCCATGACAATGACTCATGCAAGTCTGTTTCATGGATCTGCACTGGGAAGGCCAAAAGGTCAGTGGTGGAAGCTAGAAAGTCTGTGCTAATGGGATGAAGGATCTGTGCCAGTAGCTGAGTGTTCTGCACTGGAGCCAGTAAGTAATGCCCAAAGTAAGGACCAGAGCACCCACAAAGTGAACCACATTCATTTTCAGTGACAACAAGGTCCTGATCTCCTCTGACAATAAGACAGCCAAGTTCATATCAGGAAAGAAGCTCAGCAAGCTCCTCCAGGAGAACTCATGGTAGTAAGAGAAACAACAGAGTTAAACAATAACACTCCTTTTCTCTAGGTCTGCCTTTTTTTTTTTTTAAAGAGAAAAAAAAAACATGTAAAGGGTAGAGATAATACAGAATTAAAAAAAAATAAACAGTAAGAAATCACTAGTTGATAAGTTACATATTGTCCTCTTAGAAATAGTTGTTCAAGTTACAAAATTAAAGCACACAAAGTAGATATTCAAACAGTGAGACTGTAAACAGCTACGCATGCATGAGTCTCTACATGTATTTCTATAAACTTAAAGCTTTAAAATCTTACTGAGATAAAATAAATAATACTTAAATAAATATTGTGCCTGAGGATTTGAAGACTCATTTTTTTTAATTTAAAGAGAAACAAAAGCATGTAAAGGGTAGAGGTAAAACAGAATTTAAAAAAAAGATGAACAATAAGAAATCACTAGTTGATAAATTAAATATTGTCCTCTTAGCAATAGTTGCTCAAGTTACAAAATTAAACCATACAAAGTAAATAGTCAAACAGTGAGAGTGTGAACAGCTACGCATGCATGAATCTCTATGTGTATTTCTATACTTTCTGTATTAGAGGGGAAAACAAAACTTAGCAAGACAAAACAAAACGAATTCCTATAAAAACATGAAACCAAAAAGTCATATAAAACCATAGTACAAAGTGATCTACAATGATTACTGTGTTGTTTCTTATTATCTTCAATAGAATGTCTATATCATCAGGCATAATTGAGTATAGCAGTACAA